>MJUU01069910.1:0-26847 GCA_002080025.1 Modiolus philippinarum | reverse complement strand
ATTTTGTTGAAAGTTTGACAGAGATTTGCCAATACCATCAGCCCTGTTTCTTGAAATGGATTAAAAAGGATGATTATAAAAATATATTTTATTCGATGTAGTTTTTCCTTAATTTGTGAATAAGATTTAGTCATAAATGTAAACTTTTAACGTTGGGGATATTATTAATCTATAAAATTTGTATTTTTTCTTTTCATGCTAAAATTGCATTTACGTTCATCTCCAAAAAAAAAATAATTACATCCTGTTTTGTTGGAAGCAGGACATTCGTTTCTTTTGTAAAAATAGCTATCAAAAGTTTCTCACGTTTAAAAGCCATATAAAATGTATACCCAAAAATAACAATTTGTCGCCAACACCGTTATATTTCTAAAGATTTATTTGTCTGATAGGAATATGAATCATAAAATGAATAAATTATACTAAAAGGGAAGATGGCTGATAGGCGTTTACTTTTCATTGGAAAGAAATGTATACAGCTTAAAAACTCTTTAAAATGTAAATGGTTTTGTCAGAGTCAACGTGTTTCACACCTAATAAATAGCAGACACATTAACCTGTTTTCTTTTGAAAATTATTTATAAAAAGGTCGTCTTTTCATATGTATATTTCATGAATTTAAATTATCTGAACTAGTCACCAGCCATCTGCAAACACTAAAGATTTGGTTATTATATTAAAAATAAAAATCTTTTATGCTAATATCAGTCTTGTTAATAAAAGATTCGTTATAGAGAGACACGGGATGTATCGGTATTTGATTTTTATTGCAATATAAATGCATTCAAATGGAAGTGTATTATGATGTTTAAGCTATTTTGAAATTTTAGATCAATCTGAATACATTAAAATATATTAACATACATTTTAATGTATTTGGAGAACAGGTGTTTAATAATCTGTGTTATGAAACAACGGCAGTAGAATACAGAAGGAACAAGGGAAGCGAACACTGCAAAAATCAAAGTCCAAAGATATGGCAAAAACGGCAACAGAGAAAAACAAAGATAAAACAAGGACGTGAGACAGCTACATTGCATGGAAATAAGAAGACGACATAAAAAACTAAGGCACTCATAGTGTGAACTCCCATGAAAACCGGGAGTGACATCAGGTGCTCCGGAAGGGTAAGCATGTCCTGCTCCGCTAGCTGCAGCCGTCACATTATCAGCGAGCCAATCCAGGATTAAGTCAAAACCGGTTATGTCAAATCCATGAAGACGTGAAATTTACCTGAAAATGTCCGTTTTCATTTGGGACACATTCTGAATAATTTAATTTGTAGTATAATTTTAACAAAATAGTTTGCATATGTGTGTATACTTGAATTCTGTTTTTAGTTTCATCAGACTTTAGGTAGCACGAGCTTATGGCATCAGTTCGCATCCGTCATCCGTCTTCCTTCCATGCTTATGTATCCGAATGTTTTGGTTTGATCTGCACCGATGAAACATAAGTTGTTGAAATGCGCATATGCAGAATATAAATTAAAAGTAACTTCGGTACTTTTAAATTTATCAGTGAAGTATCTTCTCGCATGAAACTTACGGTTCAGTTTGAGCCAAACATGGACACAATATTCTTTAATGTGTTCCCATAAAACATCACATTTCTATGTTACTACCTTATTAAAAGGATTAACGCCAGCGTGCTATAATAGAGGACTCCTTGGGAAATGCATTCAAAAATCTTTTCTGATACCATTGAGGTAATTTTGAAAACAACTTGGTCCAAATAGTTTCTTTGGTCATTCCTGTCAAGGTTTGTGATTCTGTGTTCCTATCTCAACAAAGATGTCCATTAGAGAGGAAAATATTTAAAAATGGGACCCAGTTGGTAATGCATTCAAAGATCCCTGAAACAGTTTGGCCAATAGGAACAAAACAATTTCTCAATCATTATTCTAAGTACAACAAACCTTTAACAAATGGATTTAAATATGCTAATGAGTACTTCGTTTATGTCCATTTTTTATGCTACTGAGATGTTACTTCTTCAAACAAGTGTACCGCATAAATGTTTAATACACAACTTCTGCATTTTGGTATGTTGTAACCATTTGGCTGATGCCATTGTTACTTGAGTCCCCGGATGTATTCACCAGACCAATAGGGAGACTTCTCTGACGTGAATAATTACTTTGTATTTTGTTGAAATTTTCTATTTATCAAAATTCTAACTCCTTGGAAAACTGAGGCTTCTTCCCGTGTATAGCATTCAGTGGACGTCCTCAGTATTGCATTTGGCCCCTACTTCAAGATTTTTGGTAACGAGGATTTATTTTATGAATATTTACTATTGGATAACGGTCTCCCATATTTTAATGATTTTAGGCTGCTGATTGAAGATCATTCCTTGAAACACGCATAACGAAATTAACGGTTTATTATGGAAGCTCGGCATTTTTTGTTAAATAGTTGAGGATTTTTTCATAAACTTATTATGACAATTTATACTTCTCTGTTAATACCTACTATATAATATAGAGGTTATGTTAGACATGGTCACAGATTCCCTCGAAATTTTGTCCATTAATACTAATTGATGACCAAAGAATAAGACTTAAAAACTGTCTCAGTGTTTGATGATATGGAGTAGAAAAATAGCAAATTTAAACAGTTTTGGTTCTACGAGTGCAGTCTGCGTGCAAGTTTTCATCTAGACAACGTAAAATCAAACATAATGGCATACTAATGTCGATTTGTTTATTAATTTAATGTCTGATAGAAGTAATATATTTGAAGAGCTTATCTATGGAAAAGAGTGATGGGGCTATCTTTGCTAAATAGTTACTAAGGTAGCAAAAATAGTAAATTTCCACCTCTTCAAGTGCTGTTTCGGAAGATATAACATTCATGAAACTTCTTAAATAAAGTTAGATGTTTAATTGATTCCTTCAAACACAGCGAATAAGAGGTAATTTAAAACAATACAAACAATTTGATTCTAGTTGGTAGGTTGGTTGAAATGATAGCATGAATGACTTGTCCACCATTCCTGTTTCTTATCGGTGCATTTTTACTTAAATATTGCTTTTTACTAGAGATGATGCATCTAAGACGTATATAACAGCGTATACGTATTGACGTATTGCCAAAACGTACATAGGGAGTCACGTTAATTATGTTTCAATGATTCTGGCGACAGTTTGTCATAAGTTTTACAAATGCTATAAACAAATTCATTTTCATTAAAATTTGCGTATATGTATTGATGACGTTGTCAGGGTAAATCAAAAATGTTTGAGCAAACCAGCACAAGCAAATAATGATTTTCATTACCCCATCACACCTCAAAAAGAAACACGGACATTCATGAATTTCTGTTGAAAACACTATGTTCTGAAACAGTGTCGCTAACATGGCACTTCATTTTCATAATATTTTTTCCAATACGTTACCTCCAAGTTTCGCGGCCGCCAAAGAGTTAATGCACCATTTACTTGAATTGAGATCATAGGCTAATTTTCTGACCTCATAAATTATTTGGTATAACCATTTTGTCTGTATTTATTTTGGTTTGATTGGATGTCCATTTTTAAACTAGCCTTTAAACAAATCAATAGAAAAAAAAACTCAAATTAAGTGTCACGCATTTGCAAAGCTGGAATATTGAAAGATAAACGTATACACACTTGGCACATAAGTCTGTTTAGAAAGATCAGGTATAAGATGTTTCAGATATTAGTCGTTCACTCAAAAACAAAAGCTGGCATTTCAAAAAGAACTTGACTAGTTGAAATCCCTGGGTTGTAAATGGAACCCAACCCCAATATACAAACAAAATAATCATTTCTGCTACCATGCTTGTGTGTTTATTCCCTCAAAATACCTCTCCTGGTCTTCCTATCTACACAACTCGGTGGACAAAGTGCAAAAAACTGTTGTTTTGATTTCCTGTATTAAATCCTTGCATTTCAAATGTTGTCAATCATTCCGTTGTAAAAATTTTTACTATGTATGAAAGATTTGCGGGATCAAAATACCCAGAATGGGTTAAATATAAATACGTATACGCTTATACGTAAACGTTTCTATATACACATTCGATGCAAAAAGGTCTAATAAAAGTAACATTTCATGATTTGACACATTTATTATCTCTTGTTTTTAATTTATTATCACAATAATTACAAATAATACGTTTAGTTATACCTTCAGGCCACAAGATTGGTTGCTATGGTTACAAAAAGTGGTTTAGTATTTCGTTTTTCTGAATAATCTTTTTGTCAGATTTATATTAATAACACGCCCTTAAATAGAATTTAGCTTAATTAGGACACCACACTTATAGGTATCTTTTGGTTTTTGTTTCTTGAGTCTTATAGCATCATTGCAGTTTGTTATTGCATGTTAATTTTCAAATCTCATGACAAGCTTTCTCTTGGTCTGCAAGAGTATTAACACTAATTACCTTATCAGGTAGGCTGTAAAGTACATGTTGCTAGTAGGGAAACATGAGCATCACTGTTGTAAGCTGTTATTATTGAGTCCTTGAGTACTAGGAATAGACTTACATCTTCCAGCTTTTGCAGTTTCAATATCAAAATACCCCTTCAGCTTGCATAGTTAAATGTCTATTTGACCCTGCCGGGACTTTGTCTCATGTGATGTGTCATTCAAAATTTGATTTTCGTCATTTGTAATATTATTTCAAATCACAATAGTAGAGTACTGTGACTGTAAACGGATTTTACTTGCCAAGAGCAGGAAGTTGTAGGTTGTACATGTAATAGCCAGAAGTAGGTACTTTTTTGCCTGTTGTATGCTTTGTAATAAATGTCCGATAATAAAATTTTAATTTTGAGGTATATAAGTATCCTGGTTCCACATGTGATCCCACAGGGGCACTAAAGTATGGGAGAGTAAATGGTCGAACAAATTTGGTTATGTATTTCCTGTTGACCACCATATTGACCTGAAATTGATATAATATATGATATATAGACAAATTTTGGATAATGCTGACTATATGAAGGATCATAAATGCGTGTCTTGAATGGATATTTCTCATGTTTTCTTTTTCTAAGCTTTTCAGGTGATCTTCATCAAGCAAAAGTCCCAATAGCCAATTGGATGTAATCACTTTCCGTGCATCCCTCATTTTCCATCTACACCGATTTTTTTTTCACTCCTGTATCCCTTTTTCAAAATAAAACTTGTTAAAGCGAACATAACATATACGCAATAGACAGTACACCATGAAAAATTCTTGTATTTTTGCTTTAATCTAAGTTTCATCTTTTAATCTCAATAATTGTTTAATGATAAGTAATATGTACTGATACTTGGTACTAAATTAAGGCTAATTTATTATCTTTACATTGAACTCAAGTTTTGGGACTTTACGCCATTTTACCTCTCCCCCTGCAAAAAAAAAATGACGATTTTAGGCTGTCGATTCCTTTCAGATAAACAACCCTCGTCATTTCATCTATTTTAATGCCTAACTTATCAGTTGTACCATGATGGACAATTAGACCATTGAAGTCAGTAAAATTTTGAATTTCAGGAGATTTTTTTTTAAATTGGAATGTTCGGAAATTTAGATTTCTTCACAATTTCGAGTTTGTGACTTTATGGTCGTAAAATCTGAATAAATATTTAATAATTGCTGATGTAATAATGATTTATGATATCTTAGAAACAAATCGGGTGCACACATTTAAGTTTCAGACATATTGTGGGTTTAGAAATGTCAGCACCCGTCCACCTTAAAATTAAGGGAAAATATGAAATATTCAGACCCTAAATGATTAAAAAATATGTTACATTGAAATTCTAGTATGTATTTCACTAAAGTTGACATGCAACAGATCAATTTAGTAGATTTAAACTGTTCAAGAGGTCTCTATTTCACTCTTCTGCTCGAAATTGTATGCAAAGTGGGAAGTTTCCGTTTCTCAGAATTTCTGCTGTTTTGACTTTGAGATGCAAATGCTTCATGAAATTGATATATAGCTTGAAAATGTTGATTAAAAATCCTTTGATTATATCTAAGCCAGTAAAAAATATGCCTTTAAGCATTTTAGATTAAACTACAGTCTCATAAATTACAATTATATTACCCCTTCAAACAAATTATCAACACAATTCATTTTATTTCATTCAGCTTGAAAAGCTTAAACATTGTATAAAAGCCCAATAACATATCATTTCAAACACCAAAATACACAGAGACTCCCATTTATCACAAATAAGATCACGGGCATGGTTTATGGGCAGTTATACAACACTTCAACTTTGAATCATGTAAAATTCCGAAAAGCTAGAAATTCCCATTCTTCACAAAAATCTTCCAAAAAGTACATTTCAGCCATATTTCGGCGTTAAAATTGCATATTGCGATATAGTAAATGTATTTTTTAAAGAAAGTAAAACAGTGGTATGTATTGTTCATATATACGTATAGATAGGCGTATTCTGGGGATTTTTAAGCATCATCTTCTTTGAGCAGGGGTATAATTTTCTGTATTTAGAGTCGCATTGAACGCTCCATGTTCTTCTAAAAATTGTTTTCAGATAACTCATATATCGGTTAGAACAATGAATTGGCATATCTGGCAGTTAAATCCTTCAGATTGCCAAATGTTACTATTGATAAAAGTGAATTTTGGACAAATCTAAAATGATGAAAATTCCCATTTTTGCCATTTTACCAGTTTTGGTTATTTTTTATGCGATTATAGACAAAAAAAAACTTTATTGTAGGGAAAATTTGTTGGGGGTAGGGGTAGGATTTTCGGTATTTAAAGTCATATTAAACACTCCTTGTTTTTCTAAACAATTTTTTAAGACAACTAATGTATTCCTTAGATCAATTAGATGGCATATCTGAAGACATATATTAGGATCTGGACAAATCTAAAATGTTGAAAATATCGTTGTTCATCAGTTTTGGCCAAATATTGAGTTTATGTCAAAATAAATTGACAATTATAAGGAAACATTGTTCGGGTAGGGGTAAGATTTTAGGTATTTAGAGTCACATCAAACACTTTTTTGTTTTTCTTAACAATGTTTTAAGACAACTAATATATCGCTTAGAACATTTAATTGGCATGTCTGCAGATGGCTGTTAAAATACGAAATCATGATATAATGAATGCAAAATTGTCATATACAACACACATTTTGCGTCCTCTGGTTATTTTTATGCGAACATAGACAAAAAATTGACAATTTTACAGTGAATTTGTTGGTGTAGGGGTAAGTTTTATTGATTTATGATGTTTACATTACATAAGAATGGCCATTACTAGTAATAGTAAAATAAATATCAAAAGCTTTCATTTGATATCCACTTTAAATGATATTTGTTTACTAAAAGGTAATATCAGGCAAAAGACTGACAAAACTTAGAAAAAATCGGAAATATTCAAAGATCCATTTATTTGGTCTATTTGAAAATAAAACTTTGGTTATTAAAAATATGTTAACATCATGTAAAAATGTTTTATATTCAAGAAAATAAAATGAAAAACTAAAAACAATTTTCAGATTTGGGAATCTAGATGCATTTCGGTTCTTTAGACCATCAAACTTACCAATTTGAATGAAAATGTTCGTCAATATTTCATAGGGGTAGGGGTACGTTTAATGGAGCTATTAAACGTATTGGGCATAGGAATTGTAAAAAATGTGGTTCTTTGTAAAGCTCAAACAATAAGCAATCATTTGATAGATCGTTTTTATAACTGGAAGCATTTGTTAAACATTTTGAAGCAATAGAAAAAGAAAAACTTGAAGTCAACGAAAAACGAAATTTACTAAAATTTCGGTAGGAGGGTCTAAAATATGCCCTTTTGCACCAGTGGGTACAGGTTATGTTCGTGTTAACGTGTAGTAATTTAAAGAGGGGATGTAAGCGGACCTAAAAATGGGTTGTGTGTTGAGGGATGCACGGGGCGTTATTCCAGCCCATGGACTACAAACAGTTAGTTATGTGAGTGTCGTTGAAGGAAAGATAGCGTTTGTTGTTCTTGAGTGGTTCCCTTTACTGTTTTTTTTTAGCTTGCAGGAACCAATGTTTGATGGGATATAGTCAAACTTTGACGACAGCATCTTCTTCGTCAGTAAAATTTTAACCTTGCTATTGGAATTGAGATCTTTAAAGCTAGGGTGTTGATATCTGATATGTGACTTCCGTGTTATGAGAGCTTTAATTGTAGACATTTTCCTTCGAATTTGTCATGAGGGCAATTATTATTAAAAACTTTAACCTTGCTTCCAGAAGTTAGTCATTAAGTGCTGTTATATTCTCATTTCGTACATGACTTGGGTATAAGCAGATCCTTCTAAGGGTACCAGACTGTAGGCAATAAAACCTTGACTTAAACACGGAAGCAATAAAAAAAAACTGATCTTCTTCCAAGATAAAGCGTAAGGGGGTCCATGCATGTATTTGATATGTGACTTGCATATATGGGAGCTTCAAAGAGACACCATATTTGTAGATATTTAGACTTTGGCCTTGTCCTGAGGGCAATTTATTAGAATAAAACATAAACTTTAACCTTGCTGGTAGAAGGCAGTAGGCTATATTTGGGATGTCACTTGCTAATGATGAGAGGTTGTTTAAATTATAAGTGTGGGGAAATGCTCGAGAGTAAAATGTACAATTTTGTTACTTTTTACCTCTCAAAAGGTACTTATGCACTACATGCATTGACATAATACTGAAAAACTTAAGTCAAGGAGATTCAAAATTGACAAATTCTACTAACATCCAATGAAAAAAAAAGAAGATAAATTTCGGCCCAATTGACAACTTACGCGTCGGTGACTGTATGAGCTACATAAAATCTGGCAACATGTTTATAAAGGCTTAAATAAAGAGGAGTAAAAAAATAAAAATAGGAAAATTCCTAACAAGTCCCCATTTTATCCTCACCTGACCCAAAGAGCAGGGTAGAAATCAAAGTAATTTGCATAATTAAGGGGAATGAAAGATAACACAAACGGGACTTAATGTTACAGTAATCGCTAATATTGTCTCAAAAATGTAAGGCGAGCTGAAAAACAAAGAAATATGGAAGTAGACATATTTTGGTGTACGATATAAAACACATTTAGTGCTTTTGTAACAATATTTATAAATTACACCACAATATCCCGTTCATTACCATATTTTATCCACTAGAGATAGTTAAAATTTAAAAGTTTTATTGCGAGGCTTGCCGAGCATTTTAAAAATTTTAAATTTAACTATCGAGAGTGGATAATATATGGTAATAATCGGGATAAAGTTGTGTAATCTTTTTCTCTAATGATCAATGATAAACACCGAGGATTGTATTTCGAATACATTTTGCGGGAAATAGCACGGGGCTTTACTCAACATACGTTGAAAAAAGAAAATTAATCTAAAGGGTCAAAATCGGTTAAAACTTGACATATCATTGAAGAAATTATAATATGCATTTTTTAAAAAAATGTTATTTACTTTGTAATGAAACCTTAGATATATAAAATATAAAGAACTATAAAGTCAATGGTAGATAACATATAAAAAAAACATAAAAAAGCAACAAACAAAAAAAAACAAAAAACAAACAAAAAACAAAAACAAAAAACAAAAAACAAAAAAACAAAAAAACAAAAAAACAACAACAAACAAAATTGTTGACTTCTGGTCAGATCTGACACTTCCAATTTAACTTTAGGTTTTATACTATAGATGCTTAGAGTTTTCATGTAACCGTGTTAAGAAGACTTAGGAGAATGTAGAAATAAAACTTAATAAATAAAAAAAAATTAAATCAATATTTTGTGGTCCATTTTTTGAACTTCCTTTATAAAAAAAATCCAATTACATGATAAAGATTTGGATTCTTTGTAAAAAGAAGATTTTCGCCAACTTTAAGCTTTTAAATTGAAGACAAATGCAGAATTTTTTCACACAGAAACAAATTCACAGTAACCTCGGAATTTTGTTATTTACACTACTAAGTTTACTTCATTGAGCAAGAAACTATATAACTACAAACATGTCGTCAGGTGGTATACTACACCGGTGTAATATTTTCTCAAGATCTATGCAGCACTTTATGAGGACATTTAACGACAATCTATACACCCTCTCCAGGAAAATATTAAGGTTGATTTTACCCTTGAATTTTTCATATACATCACAGAGTAATATATTAAAGCTTCGTAATTTTTAATTAAAATCCCACAGCCTTAAAGGAAGACGTGCTTAAAATGTACATATGTGAACGACTGGTGGGCAGACAATTTAATGCAAGGAAAGGGAGCAGTCAGAAACAACAGCTTTCCCCACCAGTGTGCTTCTTATACATTGCAATCAGTTTTAAACTATAGAACAATTCAATTGCAGCTTAAACTACCAATAAAGATGTATCAACTTACATCATTTTTTGTTCACTAAACGTGACCTTTAGGTCAAATCTACCAAATTTTGATAGACCTTGTTACTTTTAAAGGTGGAGCTGCAGAAAACTCTACCAGGCTTGTCTCATATCAAACGGATTTTGAAGTGTAAGAAATTATGTACTTATGTACATTTAATAGAAGTACGAATAATTGGACGAAATAACGCGAAATTAAGCTAACGATAAAAAAATCCAACAGCTCTATAGTCGGATTATTGCCAATAAATAGAATTATAGAAAAAGCACTTTGCAATTGGGCGAATATGAAAAAGAATCTTCAACAATGTGAGCTGTATTTTCTGTAATTTTTGGAATATCCAAAACACATTAATTTATATCAATATATAAAAATTAAACATATATATGAAAAGCCATTTATTGGAAACAAACGGCAATAATACAAGTGTACTTAATAATTATGTTTATTTAATGATTTCAACTTGATACTTCAATTAATATGCATAAAATCTGATGAATGTTCGATGCACATTATGGTCGTTACCAGGATACAATTTGCATCAACTTAGTATTTATAACGGAGTCTATTTGGTTTAGAAAAAGTCTATTTTGTTTCAGAATGAGCTTTTCCTGGATTTCAGTTGCTAAAAATTTAGTCCGCTAAGATTTTAGTAAATTTTCTACGATGAAAATCCAGGAAAAACTCATTCTGAAACAAAATAGACTTTTTCCAAACCAAATAGACTCCGTTATGCAAAATCAACATCACCAAATAATATTACCGAACTTCAAACGTTTATAACTTCTTTATTTCTCAACGGATCTTCGTCAAATTGGGCTCATTGGAAAGCGCATTCCATTATCTTTCTTTTTGTGTACAAATCTTGCGCCTTGCACCAGCGGGTCTGAGCGCTTCGCGCTCAGACCAAAGGGTCCCTATATTTCAAAATGAGTACCATTTTGTGATTAAAAGTTGCATTTTCTATATAAATTCCAACGCTTTCTTTCTCCTACACGCATAAACAATTGACCACAAGGCAAACAAAAAGAAACACCCCCCCCCTACAAAAAAAAAGACCAACAGAAATCAAATAAACTTTAAAAACTCAAATACAGGCAAACTATGGACCATTTGGTCTGAGCGCGGAGCGTAGCGTAAACATAAACCCAAGATTTGTACACAAAATGAAAGAAAATTAAACGCGCTTTCCAACGAGTCCAATTTGACCAGAATCCGTTAAGAAATAAAGAAGTTATAAACGTTTGAAGTTTAGCCATATAAATTTTACTGAGTCAGACCCTCCCCCTTTTTATTTTCTAACATTATTTTGACAAATATTTGTTTAAAAACCCTCCACACACTGTACAAAGGTCAAAATTATGCTGCCTGTCACTATCAATTACACAAAACCAACCGCAAAATACATTTAGAATGAATTTATAAGAACCATTAGTACTGTAACGGAGTCTATTTGGTTTAGAAAAAGTCTATTTTGTTTCAGAATGAGCTTTTCCCGGATTTCAGTTGCTAAAAATTTAGTCCGCTAAGATTTTAGTAAATTTTCTACGATGAAAATCCAGGAAAAACTCATTCTGAAACAAAATAGACTTTTTCCAAACGTTTAGATTTTATCTGCACTGAAGAGACATAAGTTGTCGAAATGCGCATATGCAGAATTTGAATTCACAGTAACTTCGGTATTTAGTTATTTCCAAACCAAATAGACTCCGTTTTATGTAATTATAGTTGTTGTTTATAACCGTTCGTGTCGATTGCAAATCTTACCTTACACTGATAAAACATTCATTCGTTCAAGTTATAATGATCCAAGAAGATAACATCTTCTGTAGCCATCTTTACAGGCTACTAAGTTGAGGAATACAATCAATGATCAACAGGCGTGATGCTACTAAGCATTGTGGCTATAACAAAAATACCGAACAGAGATGTCTTGAGCCGAGGTTCATTAGACAAAAAGACAAATTAGGTGGAAACCATCGGAAAAATGATCGACCGCAACAACAAATGTAATATAAAACCCATACATTTCATTTTTTATATATTTACTTGAATGGTTAGTTTCATCACTGTTAGTCTTCAAGGGTATTCACAAAACCTAATATCCTGCACTTCCGTGCTGGCCCAAAAACGATTTAATTTGATATGAAGGAATTAGGCAGTAGCCCTTTCTTCCATACCTCTATCCTTATCTAATTCTGACTTTTTTATTTAGTTGCATAAAAACGGTAAATTTTGGAAATTTACCTTCACTTCGGATAAATACACAGATGTTATTGATCTGCACTGAAGACACATAATTTGTCAAAATCACCATATACAAAAACTAAAATTCAATGTAACTTCTGTTTTTTTTGTTCATGGAAAAGAATAGTCAATAGGGTAAAAAAAAAAACAAAAACAAAATACAATCCTCCTAAAAATTTAATAAATTGAATTGCATCAACTGCAAAAAATAGTGGAATAGGCCTTCATTTTGGACACACCACAACAACAATCTGAAAAATTTTGTTTTCTCTAAAGTATTTCTTTAAATTGCTTCAATATGTTGACTATTACCTCCAGTTTTAATAAATCAGTATTGAAACATAGCTTGTGGAATTGGTTTACACATAATCCTCATATGAGAAATTTCTTTACCAAACATATTCTACCAACCCATAAATCTTACCCCTACCCCGATAAAATTCTGACTAGAATTATAAGTTGCTTTTTCTTTAAATTATTTAAAGTCAATGGTCTATAGAACCCCTTGTGCATGTCATTTCGATATTCTGACAACTGTGTTTTACTCTTTCAATTTTCTTTCCTGAATAAAAAACATGTTAACATGATTTAAATAACCAAACTAGAACTTTTAAACACACCTTTAAAAAAACTGGAATATTCAATACTTTCGTTTTTACCTAAGTTTTATCATTATTTTTACACATATCTCGGTTTATGGACGTCTTATGTTTAGATTGTATCTGCACTAAAGAGACAAAAGTTGTAGAAATGCGCATATGCAAAAAACGAAATTTACGGTAACTTCGGTACTTTGTTATTTGACTCATCTTATCTAGGGAAATTTAAATAATCAAAGTTTGTTTAAAATGAAAGTACAATACGCACAAATTACAGCGATTTTTAATTAATATAAACTTCTTTCATCAATAAAACTTACCAAAACCAAAATCATTTTTCCCTAAAATTGATTTTTTTATTCTATTTTCGCAAGAATGTAACGGAACTCATAAAATGTGTATTATATATATTAACATTGCATGAGTTATTTCAAGACTTGGTATATTAACAACTGTTTTTCAGCTAAAGCTCAATATTTTGCCATAAATAAGCGAAAATGCGAAACTTTGGGCATTTTAAATTTAACCAAATTCCTCTTAAATCACTATATATGTCAAATCTGGAGGATATATTTGCAAATATGCCAATTATATGTTCTGAGCCATGCATTAGTTGTGTTAAGGCACAGTTTAAAAAGACAAGGAGTGTAAAATGAGACCCTTCATTTCTACCCAAACAAAATCTTACCTTTAACTCACAAAAATAACCTACTTAGTAAAAGCGACTTACTTAATTTAAGTATTGTTTTCATTAATGTTCCACTTATTATTACATATAACTACTTAGATTGACTAGTGTTCTTGCCAACTCCTTGAATTTTTACAAAAAAAAATAGATATAAATAAAAATAAAAATAAATAAATAAATAAATAAATAAAGAAAGAAATAAAGAAAATTGCCGCTTTTAAATATTTATTTCTTTTTTTTTTCTTTCAGCATTCTAAGTAATTTTCAGTACACATTTTCAGTAAATTGACAAAAAATTTTTAGTAAATTGAGTACTTATGTATAACTATGACAATTCTTATTTAAATCATTAGCAAATGAAATACTAATATTAAACAAAAATTCCATAGTTACGTTAAGGTAACTGACACCGTTTAATGCAAAAGTTACGCTTATTCAAAACGCTTAATCTAATTGTTTCCTGTCTCTCTTTAAAGGCAAAAAGGACGGGACGGGAGATCAAATACTGATTCAGGCGCAGGTTTAGTACAGTGGAACCTCCTAAAACCATCTTCTGTTGGGAGAAAGAAAATTGACCGATTTTAAGAGGTTCCGGTTTTCGCAGGTTCCAAAATCCTGCCTTTTCAATCCGAACGCTTATACAGGAAGTGTGACACATGATCTGTAAGGTCAGTGCGGGCTGTGAGTTAATTATTTCAGTATATTTTTCCTGCATTCTGGTAAATTTCAACCGAATTTTGACTAATCTTTTTAAATGAAGTTATTGATCAATGAGGATGACAAGAGAAATACCCGCGAAAAAATTCGTTCGATTTTCACAGTTGAATTGTAGAAGAAAAAATATACGTTTGGGTCCGATCTGTATGGCCGGAATTCGGAATTCAGAGGGGCCGGTTTTCGGAGGAAATATAATTTATTTATATAGATAAAAAGACATGTCGTTCGGTTTATAGAGGGATCCGGTTTTTGAATTGACCGGTTTTCTGGAGTTCCACTGTACTATCCATCTCATTTAAATGATGCTACTGCTGTGAACAAAATTGGAATTGTTCATTGTTTGATTACAGTCATGCTGCTGGGGTAACCCTTCTTTTGTGATATTCTATTTAAGCACTGGAGGTTCCAGCCTCTGAAAAAGGGGTTCAAGGCCTTTTTTACTGATTTTTGTAAGTTTTGACTAAATTTTGGACGAGTTATTTTTTTTTTCAAGAAAAAGGGGGTTCCAACCGCTTGAACACCTACTCCGCATTTTTTTCGTGGATTACGTGAAGAAGTTGATTATCTACAGATTATATGCATACAATCAAGAAGGGCTGTTCTGTATAAATACATGTTTTTTATTCACCTTCATTTTTAATAAATTGTGTGAATTATGACAAATTTAAATGATCAATCTAAAAGCTTGGTTATGCATACACATTGTTGTACCTTAACAATAGGTGAATAGTCAGCAAAACCGTCAATATTCAATTCGTTCCAGAAATTTGTAATAATTCTGATTTTAAAGAAAATTTCTAGTCATGCCAGTACAATTGAAATTTGTTTAAAATTTAATTCTAGCCACCGATCATTTCATTCTCTCAATATCTTACATGGAGTCGCAGTTAAGTTAGTGATTGGTGTTTAATAAACTTAATGTACATGGAGCGCATCATCATGAAAACGATTCGGTGCAGGAATGGCTGAATACATAGCCTGTAAACACGAACATGGAAAAAAAAACGTTGCAACTCCAAGGCCCAAGCAAATGTTGATACATGTGGACTATTGGGCATGTAATTTGTGTATGGTTTGGGTGCATGAAACAAACCTAAGTTCAAGGTGACATATCCTAAAATATTATAGCATTCATTTTGTTCCCTATTATTGAAAAAAAGGAAGTTGGTCATTTGCCCCGTGAATTGACTGTTAAAATATATAAGTTGGGTTAAACATAGCCACTGGTTATAGCTTTACTTTGAATTATTCATCTACTGGTAATTATTTTAGTTTGACATGTTGGAATTTCATCTACTAGTACTTGTTTTACTTGGAATCATTTAACTATTGGTAATTTTTGTACTTGAAATTACAAAGTTGCTTGTAATTATTTTACTTGCAATTATGTACAACGGGTACATGTTTTACATGGAATTATTGATACTCAAGTAATTATTTTACCAAGAGTTACTTATTTTCTAGTAATGCTTGGACTAGGAATTACTTAGTTGCTGATGATATTTTACTTGCAATTTCTTATCTACGAATACTTGTTTTACTTTGAATAATTAATCTAGAAGTAATAATTTTACATAGAATTACTGATTTTCTAGTAATCCTTGTATTAGGAATTACTTAGCTGGTGGTACTCATTTTACTTGCAATTACTTATCTACTAGTACTTGTCTTAATTGCAATTACTTATCTACTAGATATAGTTTTACATAGGATTACTTGTCTCTGAGTAAATATCTGCTTATACATTTAACATTACTTATTTCCAAGTAATTGTGTAAAATTTTTATTACTCAGATTCAAGTCATTCATACTTAATGCATTCAAGAAATCTCTCCCTAAGTAATGAAAATACTTAGTAATTAATCACTGACTATAACTAAGCATTACTAACAGTTACTTGCCAGACTGAAAACTCAAATCACCAGCAGAAATATTTATGATAATTAAGACAATACTAAAATTAAAGTAATACTCAGGAATATTTTTTAAGAGTGTCTGTCTTTGCATACCCATAAACAAAACTCACTAATGTTTTGCTTTCATTGCTAAGGATACAATAATGATACAAAAATATATCGTTATATGTAATTCAACGTCAAGCTATTGATACATTCGATATTTGGTCCAATTTGTGTGAAAAATTGGGATTTCTAGTATTTAAGAATTTACAAACTTGAAAGTTAAATTATTAAATTTGTCAAGTATGATGCGTTTATCTTTCAGATTGCGATTAAGTTAGTCCAATCTATACGTCGGCCATGTTATGCACTGTATAAATGTACTACAAGTTTTCACTTCGATGCAAACAATGTGTTAAACAAAAAAGAATACTTAACACACTCCACAAAACCATGGCTAAATGGTACTTTGTTTGTTGAAATCCTGAAAGAAAAATCACATTAAAATGAATTGTAGCACTGTTTTCATGATAAGTGGCATATCGATGTGCATCTTTAAACAGAATACAGTAAATAACTATTCTTTATAGGATACTTTGGGAATAACTTATATATTTTTGATGGCTGGAATTGCATAAATACAGTACTGTGCAACGTAGCTCTTACAGAAAAACGATCAGTCACCCGTCATCCGTTCGTTAGGAAGCAGTCACCGGTTAGTCAGCGATCAGTCAATTAACGTGACGACTTGTTATTCGTCCAACCCGTCAATTGACGTGAAACGTGACGGATGACGAGATCCCTATTCGTCCAACTCGCGTCCAGATTCGTCCATATATCACGTGATGTCTCGGGTTAAAGATTTTGCGAAATATACATTCGTTTCACTCAGTGTATACACGATCGGTACATCGATCATCGCAACAGATGAATCTTTTCGCTATTAATAAATAATTGCCACTCATATTTTTTTCATTTTCATAGAGTGTATAATAAAATAGAGGTCGAAAGGAACTGCTGCATTGACGGGTGTTATTCATCAAAATTTGCCATTTTCATCGAGTTTAAATGAAATAACGTGTAAAGGGAAAGTTCCTCACTGATCGGTGCATTTGTAATGACTAACTTATAATTATTCATTTTTAGAAAAAGTTTTCACTGACTGGTAGATTTCCAATGAGAATTTTTTTATCACATATTTTTTTTTCATTTTCATGGATTTTTTTAACAAAATAATGTGTAGAAGAAAAGTTTCGCACTAACCGGTGTATATGTAATGACTAAAATGAAGATCCATAAGTATTTTTTTCACATTTTTTTTTCATTTTCATGGAATTTTTAACAAAATAATATGTAAAAAGAAAGTTTCGCACTGACCGGTGTATATGTAATGTCTAAAATGAAGATTCATATGTAATTTTTATTACATTTTTCATTTTAATGGAATTTGTTTACAAAATAATGTGTAAAAGAAAGTTTTGCACTTACCTGTGTATATGTAATGACTATAATGAAGCTTTTTAAGTAAATTTTTTTCACATTTTTGCATTTTCATGGAATTTTTAACAAAATAATGTGTAAAAGGAAAGTTTCGCATTGACCGGTGTATATGTAATGACTTAAATGAAGATTCATAAGTCATTTTTATCACATTTTTTTCATTTTCATGGAATTTTTATCAAAATAATGTGTAAAAGGAAAATTTCGCATTGGCTGGTGTATATGTAAGCACTAAAATGAGATTCATAAGTCATTTTTTTATATCATTTTTTTTTCATTTTCATGGAATTTTTATCAAACAAATGTATAAAAGGAATGTTTCGCATTGACTGGTGTATATGTAATGACTAAAATGAAGATTCATAAGTCATTTTTTATCGCATTTTTTCATTTTCATGGAATTTTTATCAATTTAATATGTAAAAAGAAAGTTTCACATTGATCGGTGTATATGTAATGGCTAAAATGAAGATTCATAAGTCATTTTTTATCACATTTTTTTTCATTTTCATGGAATTGTTATCAAAATAATGTGTAAAAGGAAAGTTTCGCACTGACTGGTGTATATGTAATGACTGAAATGGAGATTCATAAGTTTTTTTTATCACATTTTTTCGTTTTAACAAAATAATGTATAAATGGAAAGTTTCGCACTGACCGTTATATATTTAATGACTTATATGAAGATTCATAAGTAATTTTTTATTACAATTTTTCATTTTAATGGAATGTTTTACAAAATAATGTGTAAAAAGAAAGTTTGGCACTGACCTGTTTATATGTAATGACTAAAATGAAGTTTCTTAAGTAAATTTTTATCACATTTTTTCATTTTCATGGAATTTTTTACAAAATAATCTGTAAAAGGAAAGTTTCGCACTGACCAGTATATATGTAATGACTAATTCATAATTAATTTTTTTCTACATTTTTTCATTCTCATGGAATATTTGACATAATCATGTTGTAAAGGAAAGTTTTGCATTGACCAGTACATATTTTATGACTTAAATGAAGATTCATAAGTAATTTTCTATTACATTTTTCATTATCATGGAATTTTTAACAAAATAATATGCAAAAGGAAAGTTTTGCACTGACCGGTGTATATTTAATGAAAAAAATGAAGATTCATAAGTAATTTTTTATCACAATTTTTTTCATTTTCAAGGAATTTTTAACAAAATAATCTTGTAAAGGAATGTTTTGCATTGAACGGTATATATGTAATGACTTTAATGAATGAAGGAAGTACTGTATCGAACACAGGCTCTTGAATAGCGAATGAGCTGGGAGATGCAAACTACATATACCGGCGTTGTTGGGATGTTGCTACAAAGAAAAGGGAAATTTACTATTGGAAAGGTGAAGTCATCGCGTTTGTCGTACAGCTTAGATTGAAGTCTCCCTATGTTGTCAATTTCAAGGTGAAGGTCAAGGAACGAGGCTGATGTAGAAGTGTCTGTGGTATCCTTAATTTCGTGCTCTTTTGGATAGATCAAATGAAGAAAATCACCAAAGCGAGGGTTTTTAAAATTTTATTAATAATTGCCAACACGATCAAAGGCATACTATTATTGTACTTATGCAGGTATATCTGTGTAGGTAATAATTAAAATATGTCAGATTTCATACAAATCATAATTCTGTAGTTTTGAAGGCAAATAAAATAAAATACGTAGATATTTTATTTGTTATAAGGGAGCTTACATTTTGTCTTTTGCTCTGTTCTTGGGTGATTTGGCTTTGCTATTTAGAAACAAATGGCAATTTGGTCTCTATCAGCATTTACACACATATCGGTATAATGATTTACCAAATGTTTTGATTCGATATGCATTGGAGACAAAAGTTGTCGAAATGCTCATATGCCGACACTAAATTGATAGTAACTTTGGTATTTGTTTTCTATAGAATATTAAGGAATGAAAGGCGAAAATCGGCCTAATTTCAGATCTTAATAATATTCGTGTTGTTAATAGAAAAACATTATAATTTCAATAAAAATGACATTAGTTCCCGTGATGAGCACATGTTGTTGCCATGGCAACATCTTTTTTCCCTTCTGTTATATTAATCTTTTCTAAAGCATTACACCAATCCGATGAATAAGCATATATAATGTATTTGCACTACTTTCAACATAAATGACAAATCTTTATATTGCCGTTTCTATCGTTGCCGTTTTTTTTTTCAACCAAAAAAGTGTTTAACTCTTTAGTTTGATGATATTTCGTAACTATTATTCCCCTGAACATGCATGTTGATTTACTTAAAAAAAAGATGAAATGTTTATCAATGAATTAATACCCAGTTCAAAAGTTAATATTTTCTCAACTGTCATGATGTTTCCATAATAACGGCCAATCTTGTGCTAAAAATCTCTCATTTGCATTCACAGTGCTACTAAGTTACACATTTATCTGACAACTTCAACATGGTGAATAAGCATGCAGATACGAATCATGGAGTCTGCCAAAATTTTTGGCTAGGCAAATAAATACAAATACAGCTGTAGTACCGAAACCAAGAAAAGGAAAAAAAATGGCAAGTTTATTTTAAACATAAATACCAACTATTTTACATTAAAGAATTAACGTATTGGTTACAGGGTCAACTTTTGTTAAGCTTTTCTATTGCTATCATTAGGGTTAAAGCAAAAATCAGAATAGGATTACCAGATATGTTCAAATATCAATTTTCGTTGGTATTTTATGAGGGCAGTGGTAACGTTTTTTTTTATATTTTTAGAGTATGAAATGGCACTTATGTAGAATATTCGTAAATGTTATACCAAACATTGTCATATTAATTTTTTTATCTAGTTGTTCAATCTTATGACTGTCTACTGATTTTAATTTACTAAAAATTATTGAAAATTTGAAGAGAAATAAACATTCAAAGTGGAGTGCCCATTTTTCCCGTACACGAATTTCCTTTGTTTTTCGTTTTTAGGGGGATCGTTCAGTGCTACGCAGATTAAACGTTTTGATTTAAAAGCGTTGTTTGAAATATTAAGACACATATATTGCTTTAGAAAAGACCTCATTACATCGGTTAATGACTAAAATTTGACTTGTTTTCAAGGTGGATAGATTTTTAGATAAAATTCCGAGGTCTGTGTTTTTCGAGAAAGCGTCCTCTCGTTGATTTTTTCAAGTGTTTAAGCTGATAATCTCGAAAACATCAGAATTGATGTTGCACTACTAATTGACCCGTGCCTGACTTAGTCAATTTAAATGTTGAAAACCTTAATACAAATGCTTTAGAAATAAAAACCCATGACCTTCAAACTTTTAGTAGAGAATTGTATGTTCAAGATGGCTATAATATTACAGCGAACTTCACTTTCTGGATGTCTAGCAATACTGCATACATGCGTCTTATGTGGATTTACTTCATTTTCTTTAATTCTTTTAGAGCTAATTAGAGATTTCAACACCAGATTTTAATATGAGCAAAGAATAATCTTATTTCACGTCACTGTTTACACATTTAACAAAAGGAAATGCATCCTTTTGAAATGATTATTTGATGACTTAATTCCCTTCCAGCTGATATGTATATTTCAAGTGCATTCAAAGTATGCAGCCAAGAAGGCACTAAATGTGCTTTCTTAATATAATACTTGGATAAGTATAACTGCGGAATGCTATCCACTCATGGATGACATAAACTTCATAAACTACATAAATTACAACTACAGTAAAAATGAAAAATAATAGAGAACACTCAGTTGGGAATAGCCACAGCTCTAAGACTTGGTTGAAAACTAAACGTTCGGGGCATGACTCAAAGTGGCTGAAAAAAGGTTAAATAGGTTTATATTTTACAAAAAAAAATGAAAACTACCAAGTTTTAGTAATTTTTGAAATCCGTAATATTTTCGTGCGTTATACGCAATTGTTGACGTCATGGAAAAAATGTTGCCCAATCAATTTCATGGTAGAGAACATTCATCTAAGCTGCAAAAAATATTATGTATGCAGGGCCAATCTACAATTTTCGTGGATCTACTCCTTCGAGTGAAAACGAAAATATTACACTTTTAAGTGGTGTACTATACGGGGCCCCATTTTGTCTTGGCGTGCAGGTTATGTTCAAGTTAACATGTTTTCTTTTGAAGAGGGGACATAGGAAGATGGATGGTCTAGATGGGAATTTTGGGATTACAAGGAAAATTCATTTCAGTTATTTACAGGCATTAAGGCATTATCAGTGTTAACCCTTTAAGACTAGATACCTATATCAGTTTTTTAGCCACAGGTACTTGTAGAATTTTTCACTAGGGAAGCTTAATACCCATGTTGGCCATGGGCTTAAATAACCCTCCTTTGTCTTCAGTTACTCCAAATCTTTGACTGATACCTCTCATTTATGAAAAAATGAATAAATAAATAGACAGTTTGGTATATAAAAGCCGTTACCACTGCCCCTATAAAATACCAACAAAAATTGTTATTTAGAATTTGATTAAGTTCAGTGCTCTATAGAAACTCGTATGCATTTCGTTTCATATATTTTTTTAAAATGTTTAAGTCCTTTTAATCTACTTTGTTTTGAAAGTAAATCATGCTTATATGATGCATACATTATTTCAATTACCACACTGTCACTTTATCAAATTAATCAACAAAACACATGCAATAATATTTTCATTTTCGCCTCAGCTTTGTCTTTTTTCCACATCTCATCTATGAGGAGTTTAAGTTCATTAAAAGAGAGGATCAAATGAAAGTACATGACATCTTCTTTACAACAAGTATCAGTCAAAAAATTTTGTTAAAAAAAAATTATCCTTCATCCTTCAAACTTCATCCAAAACAAAACCCCTACTTAAGCAAATTTTCTATAAAAAATGTGAAATATTTTTGCTTATGTTTGCATCCATATAACTAGAAAATGCAAAATTTGCGTCGTATATTACAATGATGCATGGCTTATATCATGATTTTCGTATTTAACAGACTGTTGGTTTTATGGATTTTGAACATTTTGAATATGGATTTCCTTTGTTTAAGTTATAGTGCTGCTGATGAGGAATTAATTTCCGAAATGGTCCTACAGCTCATTAAAATTATTACAGTTGGAGTTCTCATATGTGTTGTGATCTCATTTACTCCATATCCTTTCGTAAAATATTTAATACAGGAGTTTGTCTTTTAGTGCAGTGTGGAGTTGAAGTGGTTTGCATTCGCCATTTAAGCTGGCTCTGCTGACCAGGTTCTTTTGCAGGCCGACCACCTTTGCTTTCGTCAAGGTGGTCGGTAAAAACGGAAATTTTTCAGTTCCGGTCTGACATAGCTCCGTCGTCAGTGTTGCCTTCATTATGATGGCGGATTCGAACAAACAAAGTCGATGTTTTCTTTTGTACAGCATACAAAAAGAGCATACATCTCTACCACGTGTAATTGTTTTACCAACTCAGTTGGTAAAACAATTCAACGTTGTAGAGATGTATGCTAAAACAAGCCAACGTTGTAGAGATGTATGCTCTTTATTTTACCTAGATATGGTGTACTTGTACATGAGATAATATTCCATGTGTATACTCTGTTAAATATAACTTGTATCTAAATTTACGTAAATTCTAAAATCAAAATTTTAACTCCCACCATCGCAGTTTTGTCCTTTGCTATATATAAATTCACAGTAACTTCGGTATTTAGTTATTTGTTACCACTGGGTCGATGCCTCTGCTGGTGGACTGTTAGTCCCCGAGGGTATTCTCCAGTCCAGTAGTCAGTACTTCGGTGCTGAACCGAAAGCCGATTCTATTTAGAACCTTCCAGTATCTAAATTTATGTCAATTGTGTTGAAAACTAAGGAGTATCTCCCTCATGCAAAGCTCCGTCCTTAGCTGATTTTGGCATTACATTTAAATCTTATTGGTTACTTGTGCTCTTTCATTTTTAACATGTTTTGAGTTTATGGTCTTCCAAACGTTTCGATTTTATCTGCACTGAAGAGACATACGTTGTCGAAATGCGCATATTTATGTGAAAATAAATTCACACTAACTTTGGTATTTAGTTATTTGTTACCACTTGGTCGATGCCTCTGTTGGTGGACTGTTAATCCCCGAGGGTATTCACCAGCCAAGTAGTCAGTTCTGCGGTGCTGACCCGAAAGCCGATTCTTCTTGGAACCTTACAATATCTAAATCTATGTAAATTTTGTTGAAAACTAAGGAGTATCTCCCTCATGCAAAGCTCTGTCCGAAGCTGATTTTGGATTTACATTTAGATCTTATTGGTTATTTGTGCTCTCTCAGTTTTTAACATGTTTTGAGTTTATGGTCTTCCAAACGTTTCGATTTTATCTGCACGGAAGAGACATAAGTTGTCGAAATGCGCATATGCAGAAAATAAATTCACAGTAACTTCGGTATTTAGTTATTTGATATTACTGGTTTTTCGGATTTCTCTAGGTTTTATGCATTTTAAACATTTTTGATATTGATTTCCTTTGTTTGGGTTCAAGTGCTGCTGATGGGGAATTCATTTCCTAAATTTGCCATACAGCTCATCAAAATTATTGCAGTTGGAGTTATAATATGTGTTATGGTGTCGTGTTCATTTACTCCATATCCTTCCGTAAAATATGTTATAGACTTAAACTCAATATTTTGCCCGAAATTAATAAAACATGGGGTTTTCGGTAATTTACATTTTGTAAAAATTAACTATTTCAAATCCCGAGGATATATATGCAGATGTATCAAGTAATTTTACTTTACAACTCCCAAAAGATTGACTGTCTATATATAGACAAATGACGAAAGCATACTTTCATTCTAAAAGATGCATTACATGTATCGTAATATGCAATTTTAAAGTAACAATAAGGATAAAATTGAATTTTTGATTCGACATACCTGAAAAATAAGAGTTTTCGGCATTTTAGAATTTAAAAAAATTCAAAGTTGAATTCAAATTTGTTAACTACACATTCCTAGTGGCGATGAAGTTGGTTTCAAATATACGGTTTTTTATTGTATAAATGTACAAGAAGTGGTCACTGCCATGCAAAATACCAACATTCCCAACCCAAAAAAAGTATAGGCAAAAATACGTGACATAAAAGTCGATCAACCGACAGGATATTCAGAAGAATCATTTTTTTCATAGAATATTTATCATAAAATTATTTCTATTCAAAAGTAACGAGTATCTCCTGCTCGCATGGCTCTATTCGTAGCTGATTTGGGCATTTCTGTTTTGATCCTGTTTATAATTTGTTCTTTTTGATCTTTTACATATATTTATGCATATGAATTTCCATTTTTTTATTGGATCTACACTGAAGAGACATAAGTTGTTGAAATGCGCATATACCGGAACCATTAGTTATTTAACATCTGTGAGCCAACAATAAGTCTGAAACAATAGTGTTTGGAATAATTTGCTTTGTTCTTTGAATATCATAGACCATTATTCCATCGGTAATCAATAGATATCTATTTAGATTTTTACGATCCTTAGGTCAGATAGTAAATATTTGCAAAATATAAAAAAAAAAAAACACAACTGAAAATTTCCATTTTTGAAAAAAAAATAAAGTCAAAAATCTTTTAGAGACTTTCATTGCATCACAAAATTAGGCATAACAACTGGATAAATGACGGCAGTGTTTTTGTTTTTGTTTTTTTGTTTTTTGTTTTTTTTGTTTTTTTATAGAAATTAACAGGCCCAAAAATTGGATTTTTGCCATTCTTTTTGTAGTGGGGAGGGGACACAATTTTCGCATCCCCAGACTATAGCAAATTTGCAAATTGTTGAAAATTATATTTATTGTACAGAATATAAAATTAAATTTCATTTGAAAGCAAATTTCGGTACAGTTCTATGGAAATTATAAAGATAAACAGATTAAGTTTAGGTAAAAACGAAAATATGAATTTTACGTGTTGTCCTATAAAATAGCCATATACCGTCTATGCGTACATGTAATACTCATGCTAACATACTTTATTTTCAAGAGGGCACATAAAAGAACTCAAAAATCGTCCTGGTTTGGAAGTTGGGTTTCATTGATAGTAATCACAGCCCGAGGACTATTTATTTGTAGCTAAATTTACCAGAGAAACTAAATACCTTCTAAAGTAGTATTCAAATGTATATTTTAGCTATATTATACAATTTCACACGTAAATATGTACATTGGAATATCTGCTAGAATTTCCATTTATTTGTCATTGAGATATGGATTTCTTTATAATCGAACTTGTCTTTAGAATATTAATAGGATTCGGCGCCAAAATGATATTAACGTTTCAAGTGTTATGCTCATATATGATGCAGAATTCACTTATACTAAAATGATGATGCAAACTCGTAAAATGCAAAATGTTTATTATTTTCAGTAAATAATAAAGTTTTCTATTTTGTTTTATTTCTCTTGAATAACAACAAATTTGTTATTATCAGAAAAGCGACTTAATTTAACCATTAAATCACATATTCCTATATTAGTATAAGTACTGTCATGCCTTTTTTTCTTTTTTTAATCAAAGGAAATGATTTTTCAAAAACATATGATATAATTCAATTTTTGTGCTGAATAAAGCATTAATTGACAACCACCGTAAAAGATGGCCTTGACAAATATTGTGATACTAGCTTTTCAAGAAGTGGTGTAAATGAAATGTGGATATTAAAAAAAAACTCTAATGAACTGCTCGACATCTTAAAATCAAGATCATTATCACACTGTAACAGGATTAAAACTTTTGACTTCTCCACGATTTATACTAAAATTCCTCACGTACAACTGAAATCACGGTTGAAAGTTTTAATTCATAGATGTTACTCCCGCAAGAACGACGG
>MJUU01069908.1:70446-117443 GCA_002080025.1 Modiolus philippinarum | reverse complement strand
TTTCAATATAGAATAACTCACAGGATATTAGGAATCAATGATTTTCTATATAAAATTCTGATGTCTGAGACAAATAAATGCTCATTTTGCTTGCAAGAGATTGAGACTATTGAACATATCTTTTGGTCATGTCAGAAAGTAAAAACACTCTGGGTTGATCTTAAGTTGTAGATTTTTGAAAATATTGAGATAGAACTATCTTTAAATACAGGTTCTGGTTAGAATTCTTCAAAACTTATGTAAGAGATGTGATAATAACAATAACTAAATTTTATATATAAATAGATCATAATTTCGACAAGAACATATAAATTTTAGGGCTTTACAAAACTCTTTTAAGAAAAATTAATATTAGAAAAAGGTACATATTTTAATAGGAAATCACTAGAAATAGATAATATCTGCTGGAACCCCCTGGCTTTCTTTGTTTAAAACATAGTAGACACAAAAATATTATTCAAATGACGCAGAAAGACATTTGATGGGAATGTTATACAGTGCTTGTACAGAAAAAACATAACCAATCACACCATCATAACATACACCATACATCATGCACCATTACAACATACACCACGAACCATTACACCATCTACGATACACCATCACACCATACACCATTGCACCATTACACCAAATACCTACACCATAAACCACCATGCGCCATGCACCATACACTTTACACCTTACATTATATACGGTATCCAATACAATGTATTTACTTCATAGTGGCCGACGATTACTACAAATGAATATCTTTTTGCAGGACAAAATGAAGATCTTCAATAAAAAGTAATATTGTCGAGATAGCATTTTCCAGTCTCAACTTTAGAATACTTTCCACAAAGCTATATTTACAGTCTTGAAAATAAAAATTAAAAAAAAAAATAAAAGAAAGAAAACAAATACTTGAGGGTGATACAGATTTTCATTTTCGTATTTTATTTCACGTGTTGCTTTTTCTCGCTCAATTATAAAATGTCATTTTCCCTCATCTTATTTATTAAGTGTACCTTCTATATCTTTCGATTATCAAGTGTACATTAACATATCATTATGATGGTGGCAAAGACTTAGGGGGTTATCATAGTACAGCGTCCATTTTTTTTTTTGTACACCAAACACGATCTTATTTCAAGTACCATGTACATTGAACACGAGAATTTCGATACTAGTATTTCTTCCGTCAAACAGAACCTATTTCTATTTTTGTACATGCTACAATGACCCACTCCTTAAACCTCTCATTAATCATATAAATAGAGAATTTGAGTACTGGGTGGTATTTACATCATTTTCATACTATCGATATCAATATTGTAGCATATTTTCAGTACTTTTATACAAAATTTAGATGGAGTACTAGATGGTAATTACAAGATATCGTATAATATCAATACCCTATTGTTGCATATTTTTAGTATTTTTTTTCGATTAGAGTACTACATCGTATATCGCATACTATCAATACGCGAACTGTTGCATGATTTTAGTATTTTTTTTTACAAAATTTGAGTACTAGATGCATTTACACCATGTCACATATTATCGATATCCCTATTGTTGCATATTTTCAGTAAATTTGTACCAGCTTGAGTATTATAGGCATTTACACTATATTGCATATTATCAATATCCCTATTGTTATATGGTAGAAGTTACCAATAAATTATTGTAAATGGAAGTCAGCAATGATAAAACACAATTGGCTCAAAATTAACTTTTGATAAGATGAAAAATAATAATTTTACAAATTAATAGAATATATAAATTATCTGACAATAATGAAGTCCAAATAAATATTCAAATTAATATTTCACTGAAGTCCACCAAAAAATGTCTGGATGTCCAGATGTATATTCCTTATAATCCTTACTAAATAGTTGAATAGATTCACAATAATTTATGTCGACTTCCAATACAAAATATATGAGTTATAATCCTGTATAAACTTAAAATTCCTGTATAAACTTTTTAAACTGACTGACTTAACTCTTTTCAGCTACCTTGTTAGAATATTATTATTAACTAATTATCACATTACAAAAATGATTATGTAAGAAAAACCTCTAGAAAAATCTATGTGTTAAATATTAAGTCAATGTTCTAGAAAAATCTACATGTTCTAAGGTGTAATAACCTTGACCATTGTTTTCTGTAAACAAGTTACATAACTAGGCCGAATAAATGACATAAAATTAGGGTCGAACAAAATAAAAACAATGAATAAAAGGCATTATAGAATATTTACAACATTTAATTACCTATACTATTTTGCATGTTTTCAGTATATTTGCACTAAATTTGAGTACTTGATGACATTCACAAAATATGGCATACTATAGATATCCCTATTGTTGCATATTTTCAGAAATTTGTACCAAATTCGAGTACGTGATGGCATTTACAAAATATGGCATACTATAGATATCCCTATTGTTGCATATTTTCAAGAAGTTTGTACCAAATTTGAGTACTTGACATTTACAAAATATGGCACACTATCGATATCCTTATTTTTGCATATTTAAGTAATCTATACCAAATGTGAGTATTAGTTGGCATTTACACCATATCGCATACGATCGATATCTCTATTGTTTCATGTTTTCAGTATATTTACAGTATACTCAACCCTGGATTGACTCACTGATAGTGTGACGGGTGCCGCTAGCGGAGCAGGACATGCTTACCCTTCCGGAGCACCTAATGTCACTCCCGGGTTTCATGGGAGTTCACACTATGAGTGCCATAGTTCTTAATGTTATCTTTTTTATTTCCGTGCATTGTAGCTGTCTCACGTCCTTGTTTTGTCTTTGTTTTTATCTGTTACCGTTTTTGCCATGTCTTTTGACTTCGATTTTTGTAGTCATCGCTTCCCTTGTTCCTTCGGTATTCTACTGCCGTTGTTTTACACCAATTTG
Organism: Modiolus philippinarum; assembly: GCA_002080025.1. Classification (NCBI taxonomy): domain Eukaryota; kingdom Metazoa; phylum Mollusca; class Bivalvia; order Mytilida; family Modiolidae; genus Modiolus; species Modiolus philippinarum. The sequence continues at coordinate 114,519 of MJUU01069908.1, read as the reverse complement.
AGTAAAAGATGGCATTTACATCATATCGCATAATATCACTTTGGTTATTTGTTCTCTATCAGTTTTTAAACATCTTTGAGTTTATGGTCTTCCAAACGTTTAGATTTTATCTGCACTGATGAGACATAAGTTGTCGAAATGCGCATATGCAGAAAGTAAATTCACAATGACTTCGGTATTTAGTTATCTATATCCCTATTGTTGCATATTTTTGGTAAATTTTTACCAAATTTGAGTATTAAATGGCATTTAAACTATATTTAATACTATTATCATCCCTATTGTTGCATGTTTTCAGTATATTTGTACCAATTTGAGTACTTGATGGCATTTTCATAATTTCGCATAATATCTATATCCCTACTGTTGCATGTTTTCAGTATATTTGCACCAAATTTGACTATAAGATGGCATTTACACCATATTATATAATATTGATATCCCTATTGTTGCATATTTTCAGTAAATTTTTACAAAATTTGAGCATTACATGGCATTTACCCCATATCACATGCTATCGATATCCCAATTCTTGCCTATTATCACTAAGGTTGTACCATATTTGAGTACAAGATCGCATGTACACTATATCGCATACTTTTGATATCCCTATTGTTGCATCTCTTCAGGACATCTGTACCAAATTTGAGTATTAAATGGCATTTACACCATATGGCATACAATCTATATCCCTATTGTTGCATGTTTTCAGTATATTTGCACCAAATCTGAGTACTAGATGGCATTTACACCATATCACATACTTTTGATATTCATATTGTTGCATATTTGCAGTACATTTGTACCAAATTTGAGTAGTAGATGGCATTTATTCCATATCGCATACTGTAAATATCTATATTGTTGTAACCTTTCAGTAAATTTGTACCAAATTTAAGTATAAGATGGCATATCGCATACTGTAGATATCTATATTGTTGTAACCTTTAAGTAAATTTGTACCAAATTTGAGTATTAGATGGCATTTGCAAAATATGGTATTCCATCTTTATCCATATTGTTGCATATTTTCAGTAAATTTGTACCAAATTTGAGTACTGGATAACATTTACATGTCAGAAGTTGAATTTTGATGAACAGTTTTCTAAAGCAGAACAAAATGATTGAAACAAGAGTATGTTAGGAAAGATAGCAGTCGTCAAGTCACTTATTCTTCCAACTATTATCTGCTTAGCATCAGTCACACAGGATCTATAATAAAATTTTAAAAAGTTAGTTTATTTGGGATGGGAAGCGCGAAAAAGTAAAAAAAAAAGAACAGTTGTATGTTCTAATATTAGCATAAGGTGTTTAAATATGATACATATTGATATACTTATTGATTCAGCATCTGGATTAAAAGATGGATAAATTGTGAAGAAAAATTACAAAGTTGGAAGATAATTCCAATGTTTTACTTTGTATAAAAATGGAGAAAAAAATCCGCTCTTCAAAATGAATGTAGACAACTACAAAGTATTACTAAACTGTACGAATCAATGCCAGATTTTTACCAAAAAAGTTAAATGTATGGATAAAACACAAGTTCGAATCTCATAAAAAAGCTCTTGTAAATTTAAAAAAAAAATCAGAGTGTATAAGGAATAATTTCATTTATGTTAGTGATATAATTTACTCCGAAGGTGTTATCTCACAAAATGAAATTCTGAGAAAAAAAATCAAAATTAGTTAAAGCAATTCCAAAACATTGGTTGAACATATTTCAAAACGAGAAATCTATAAAAAAAAAATAAGGCCAAAACTAATTCAATGGTGTAAATTTGTGGTAAACATAGGAGACATTAAAATCTAAAAGATAGTTCGTCGAATCAATTGCATAAAATATTGGTTACATTCGAATGTGAAAAACCAGTTGAGTTTTCTTAATGGATTACCATTTTGGGTTATTTTGATCTTTAATATAAAATCAGATATTCTCTTTATTTTAATTATACGTACTTAAATGAAAATTAATTCAGAATATTTAAATGGAAATTATAACACTTTACTTACACGGTAAACAACTTTTGTCAATAAGGAAATTTGTCGAAAATCCAGTTTGTGATTTATGTAATGAAATAGAAACGTATGATCATTTTTTATATAAAATATATAAACCTCATATGAGAGAACAATATATAGAATTAAATTTTATTTTGACTTAAGTATTATATACAATCCACAATGGTGAATAAAAGGATATGGAGTAAATGCACATTAGACAAAGTCTCTACAAATACATGGTAAAAAACAAGCAAAGGAACAACGCTTTTATTGTTGTTCTTCATCTTGAAGTCACCATGAGGCCTCAACAATGAGCTTTGCTCATACCTCATAGTACGTTCAAGACGGCCCCTGGCACCGGTTTAGCGGAATTCTTTGCTAATTGTCGAGCAACGCTACATCCATGTCTTTCCTGGTCATGGGTGCGGGATTGTCAACAAACATCAATTAAACTGGCAAAGTGCTCTTACAATCACTGTCATCCTTTGCCGGACAAAAGCTCTAGTGTCTTAAGCTAGTGTACAACTACAACATATAGACAAACAAAGGGCACTCATCAAGTCGAATGTAAGAAAACTTGGCGTTATAAAATAGTGAGAAGTGGGCACTTAAAACAGGTGGTCTGGATTACATTTCGAAAATTACAAAAATAATTGCCAAAATTTGAAAGTATCAATACTATATCCATATGAGAAATTCTCTCACGCACAAGTACACCATATCTGAAAAATATAGAGAGCATACCCTATACAAGTCTACCTTTGTTTCAGAAAAAAATGAATTTATCAATAAGAAATACGATATCGTAATAAGACGTTAAATTCGATTATTTTTAAAAAAAGGAAAGCTCATTCTGGAATATGAGTAATTAATAACAATAGAACTTTAAATATTCTTTTTATATATACGTATACATATATATGTGACTTAAGACACCATCTAAATATAAGGCGGTACTCTGACAAAGTAATGAAAAAAAAGGATTCAATAGAGCATGTCGAGTCGCCAGATACGAGCTCCTTCAATACAAAGATAAGAAGGTCAACAAAAGAATTCCCTTGGTCTTAACGTATCATACTTCGCTTGCAAACGTCTCGAGCTTGAGCCACCAATCATTGCTTTTAGACACCAAAAAGCATTAAAAAACGAGGTCTCAGCAAACCTTCCATAAAACTCGTCACCACTTGGCCAATGCAAACCCTGTGGTGATAAAAGATGCCAGTGTTGTCAGCAAATGCAACAAACGCAAACATTTGTTTGAAAAAACAGGTTACATATTACTCAATTTCATGAAACTGGTTGGGCGTGTCAAACCTTGGGCGGAACTTTTCATGGACTGTGAAAAGTGTTTAAAGGTAGTCCCGCTTAACCTGTTGAAAAAAATAAAGTAATATACAAGGTGATCTGCAATGTAAATTGCAAGACACCTAATGTCCCCATTGACTGCCAGGTTTTCGGTCTACAGCATGTTGGTGAAAGTGTCCAACATTTCAATAAATAACAGAGATAATCGCGAGAAAGTTTATGGTTCAGAGAGTTATGTGCAATATACAAGGATGGCTATAGCAAAACATCGTAGTAATCTGTTTTTATTCCGTTTATTTAAGTATTCATTTTCACAGTATTTTTTTTTATATATTTCTTGTTTATTAAAGTAGTGGGGTTGATACATTATATGAATAGCGAGGGTAATTTCAGTCCCCTACCCATTTCTCAGTTTATGCGGTAGCAGTCAGTACTCATTACTCCTGTTATCCCACCCACCATTTCTTATATTTATTTCTACTTTTATATATCTTTTTAATTGATTAATTTGCTCTTGTTCTGATGTATTCGAAATATTGCTCGCTGGACATTTAACTTTATTTTATCTATCAATCATGCTTGTTGTTGTAGTCAGGTAAAAATATATTTTTCATAATCACTGTCTTGTAATCTTGTGTCCAGGTACAACATATTCGACAGTCGATGTATGTTACACGTTTTTTACGATCAATTATCAAAGACGTTGACAAGCTAGTAGGTTCAGCGAAATATTCGTCATTTGATCGATTTTGGCCTCGTATTGCCTATTTTTTACCTAGAAAAAAACGTTATTTCTATCACATGTTGTTATGTTGCTATGTATCCATTTTGATGTAAATATACAATACATGGGAGATTTTGAACATTGCATTTTACAGGATGCACTATATAAACCATATATCTGGCTACGCTTTATGTGACATTGAAATGAAATGGACAGAAACCAGGTGTAACCTGGATGAATTCATTGAACTTATCAATAATCATCACCCTTCCATCAAGTTCATCGTTGACATCTCAGAAACAACGAATACATTCCTCGATAAAAAAATTTCACTCCTCATCTGTCAAATTGATTTTGACTTTGCTCAAAACCAACAGATGCACATGCTAATCTGCTGCCTACCAGTTGTCATCAACGACATTGTATAAATGCGGTAGCGTGTGGTCTGTCAACTCTAATACAACGTATCTTCTCAAATGAACAATAAAAAAAAGATGCTGCAAAAACAATTTAAAAGGTGTCATCGATTGATCGATCTCAATTACTACAATATCAGGAAAAGAAGATGAAAATTTCGTATTTTGTGTATGACTATCTTCCATCCCATATTGCCACACCTTTCTGGTATATCTCGCGAATGAATGCCTGTTCTCCGTACGTCAGCCAAAATGAAAGCTCTCTTCCCAGAACTCTCATTCGTATCTTTTCGTCGACCCAAGAATCTGAAAGACATCCTCGTAAGAGCTAAACTACCCTCGGTCGAGATAGGCCGGTTTACGAAGGGAAAAAACGTTGTAAGTTGTGTAAATATAGTAAGAAGATTGAAACTTTTCAAAGTACAGTTACCGGCGATATTTTCAAAATCTTTAGTCAATTATCATGTTAATTCCCCAATGTCATCTATGTGGTTACATAATTTGTCTTTAAAGAGCAATTCGTTGGTGAGACACGAAATGCGCTCAATCTTCGCATAAACTTCTATCGTAACCATGTTGAAAACAAAGATCACTATCAGGTAAATGCAATACCAAGAATCACAACTGGCAAGATATGCAAGTCGTCGCAATTGATAAAAAATCGTGGACTGTAAACCAGATAACCTATAAAAAAGCTACTGGATTCATCGTTTTAAGCCCATAGTCTTTTGGTTGGAACCCCCCCCTCCTCCCGTGCATCCCCCCTGGTTCCGAACTCCAAACCTGCACGCACTTTTGGAACAGGGTCCATTTTAAGACCAATTTTCTGAAATTGTCGGATATTTTGTTTTTTGTTCAAGGTTTTCATTCAGTTGCAAAACTTGCAATTTGCATGTCCAATACGTTCCATAGCGCAACAAAACGTACCCCTACACCTCTGAAATATTGACGAAAAATCTTATATATTCTTTGAAATTGAAGTTTGATGTTAACATATTTTTGATGACCAAAGTTTATTTCGAAATACACCAAGTAGATGGATCTTTGAAAATTTTCGTTTTAGATTAAATTTGGCATTCTTTTGTCTGATTTTATCATACGTAAAAAGATTTCTTTGAAAATTTTACATGATATGGAGTAAATGAACTTTGGACAATAACACATCTCCAACTGCAATTATTTAAATAAGCTGTATGGCTATTTCCTTAATAAATTCCTCATCAGCAGCACTAGAACTAGAAAGTGTGTCTGAAATTAAAGCTTACTACATTTGCTTTGCAACTTTTACAAGTAATGATCATTTTAGGTAATATAAACATCATACATCAATACATTTTACCCCCACTTTAACAAATTTACACTAAAATTGTCAAAGGTCTGGCTTTAATCGCATAAAATTAATCAGAATAAGCAAAATGTGTTTTGTTTATGACAATCTTGCATGAATTGTATTATTATTTGGTATTTTAACAGCCATTTGTTGACTTAAGGTCAATATGTTGCTCGAAATTGGCGAAAAATGGGAATTTTCAGCATTTCAGATTTTTCTAAAGTTCACTGGTAAAACTATATATATATCAAATCTAGAGGATATATCTGTAGATATGCCAGAAAAACAGGGAGTGATTAATGAGACTCTGAATTCCGAAAATTTTGACCCTACCTCAACACATTTTCCCTAAAAGTATCATTTTTTGGGGTCCATGTTCGCATGAAAATAACCAGAGAACGCAAGATATGTCTTATATATGAGAATGTTCCATCGAAGCCATTATGATTTTTTATTTTAACAGGCGTACTCTATGGAGTATATTTGCAGATATGCCAAAAACAAGGAGTGTATGATGTGACTCTAAATAACGAAAATCTTACCTCTACCCAAACAAATTTTCCCTACAATTGTCAATTTTTTACTATTTTGGATAAAAATAACAAAAACACGCAAAAATCTGCGTTGCATATAACAATGTTGTGTGAATTCTGTCATTATTTGGTATTTTAAATCCCAGTTGTCAGTTTAAACTCAATATTTTTTTCCAAATTGGAAAATTTCAGCAGTTTGTCCAAAATTCACTTTTAAATCGTTATATATGGCAAATCTAGGGGATATATCTGCAAATATGCCAATTTATTGTTGTAGCTGAAATAGAAGTTATCTTAAAACAAGGAGTGCTCAATGTGACTCTAAATACCGAAAATATTACCCATACCAAAAACAAATTAACTCTACAATCCCAAAATTGTGCCTGTGTTTACATATATATATGTAAAGAAATTAAAAACATTTCAATGTTTTACTTTTTTTTTGCAAACGATACATTTTATATATCGTAATGTATAAATTTAACGCCAAAAATATGGTTAAAATTAAATATATATGTTATAATAATGAAAAAGGAATATCTAACATTTTAGAATTTTATATAATTCAAAATTGAATTATTGCATGACTGCCCATTAACTAAGCGAATGATCTTATTTGAGACATAAGTTGTCGAAATACGCATATGCAGAAAATAAATTAACGGTAACTTCGGTATTTTGCTATTTTTTCACACAATTTCTTGCAAAAATATTATATAATCATAATTACATTGGCATTTATTTGACATTGATTTATATTTAACGATCAAAAAGTCAGAGAGCAAAAATTGTGAATATATTTAAAATTCCGAAAATCTGCATTTTCTCAAAACTTTATACCAACATTTTATTCATTTTGATTGTCCTATTTTCCAACTTTGTATGAAAAGTGATATATTAGGCATTAAAACTAGATCCAATTATTAAATTCATTCATTTCAAAGGAAATGGCAGCTTGAAAAGTCATTTTGGATTTTTTTTTTGCCGACGGAGGGGTATATTTTTTGTATTGACAGATCATAAATACGGCTTAAAGTGACCAACCTTGCGTTCATTGTTAAGGATATTAAATTACCTTCACAAATTTAAAAACATCTATCTTATCTACAGAAAATATGGAGCTTAAAAGATGAGATTTGGATTAAAAAGAAAATACAAGAATTTTGCGCAACGTACTATAAAAGTTGCCATATACTCTCTTTGCGTGCAAGATATATTCGTGTGAACATTTTCTTTTTGTAGAGGGGGTATAAAAGGGCTGAACAAATGGTCTGTATCATAAATGTGTGTAGGGGAGAGGGTACCATGAAAGTGATTCCACACAATAAACTGAAAAGAGTAATTGCAGATTTAATACATCAATGTGTCTGCACTAAAAATGGTGAACGCAGATATACCTATTTAGTGATAGGGAAAGACCAGACATATTTTGTTAAAAGCAACACTGATTCAACCAAGAAGTACACTGAGACTGACGTAATCAAAATGTTAGAATTTTTAATCGCCAATATTTTTGTCGAATTTGGAGGTCGTATTTTCCAACATACAATAGGGATCCCTATGGGAACCAACTGTGAGCCGCTTTTAGCTGAACCTTTTCCTATACTCGTACGAGGCCAAGTTTTTTTGTGGATTTCACTCCTTTGTTCCTTCGGTATTCTACTGCCGTTGTTACAGTGGGACGGGTGCTGTTAACAGAGCAGGACATGCTTACCCTTCCGGAGCATGTGATGTCACTCTCAGTTTCACTGGAGTTCAAACTGGGAGTGCATTTGTTTTGGATGTTGTGATTTCTATTTTTGTGCTTTGTGTCTGTCTAACGTCATTGTTTTGTGTCTGGCGCCATTTTTGTCTGTGTTCTCTTATTGACCATGTCTTTTGACTTCGATTTTTGTGGATTTTCACCCTTTGTTTCTTCGGTATTCTACTGCCGTTGTTTCAATCAGTGGCCTACTGGAAAGAAACAAAGACATAACATGAACATTGCACAGAAAAGAAAATGAAGACACACACACACATACAAAATGAACAACACGGACCCAACAAAAGCCTTGGGTGAGATCAAGTGCACCGGTAGAGTAAGCATCTCCTGCTTCTTATAAGACACCCGTCGTGTTGAACATATTAACTCCGTTAGTAAAGTTAAATCTGGTAGAGGAAAACAAAATAAAGATATGTTGTAATCTGGGAAACAGATATCCCACGGCGGTCCAAAAGATCGTGTGGTCGAACGTAAAACTTATGTAGTGATGACTTCAATGTATGGATAATCTACTTATTAAGTCTCTTTTATGTCAGATATAGTAAAATCTAAACCTTAAATGAATCGTTTAAAGTAGGGATGTCAACGAGTATTCGAATACTCGAGTATCACTCGGAAGGTACGAGTATCGAGTACCTAATTGGTACTCGAATACTCGGCATTAAAACTGCCATTCACTGTCAATACGACTGCCTCCCAATTTCAGAGCATTGCGCTTTAAAACATAAACTCGTTACTGCCCCCTAGATAGGCATTATTAACTAACATATGAAACGTGTAGTCAGTCTATGCTATTTAAAATTCAAAAGCAAATATCTCCCCAGATATTTTTTTGTTCATGTTATATTTCTTACAAGCGATTTTTGTATTAGCATAAATAAAAATCTATAAAAGCAAGACGTTTTTTTAATCTTCAATTTCATTTTCTCACAAAAAAATACCTTTTCATCCCAAAATGCAAAAAAAAAAAACCATTGAAAACTGAACCCTTTGTCGTAACAAGTATAAGACATGGTTAGAAATAATTCTGTTGGTAGCTGTAAATAAAACAAACTTAACAGACTTTTCCTTTCGTACATATTAGAGCAAATTTGTTGCTGTTGCTTTAAACGAATTTTCATTTGACGAAAATCGACTTGCTTTATATCGACATTTGAAATTAAAATGATACATACGAAGAATCGAGTAGGTACATGTAGCTGAGCAGCCAGATTGTTATCTAAAGACTTATTTGCGACTCAATAGTGCTTTTGAATAAATCGGCTGTCTAATAACTGAAATGCCGAAAATGTACACTTTGTGATCAAATAATATTCTTTACTGAAAAATTATTTGATTAAAACCGTATTGTCCCCAGATGTTTATATAAGCGTTAATTGTGATTTAAACAATTTGATTAATCAGACAAGCGTGTTACTAAACAAAAAGAGTTGTTATATAAAAAAAAACTTGTATATAATTTCGCTTTTATTGAATGGTGTTTAATCAAACCTTTGATTGGCTATAATGGTACACAAACAGTAAACTGTGCTCTTGTTGTGGCATTTGAGCAATTTTGTAGTTATATATCATTGAATGATAAGAATCTTGAAGTCTAGTTATTTTCGTTTCAAAAGATCACCGAGTACTCGAGTATACTCGAGTATTGAATGCGAGTACTCGAGTGGCATTTTTCATGCATTTTGACATCCCTAGTTTAAAGTATTGATATTTCAATTTTTTCCATCATTTTTAGGGGGTAGGATTGCTTTTTCCGACATTTGTGATACTAAAAGACAATTGAAACAAAAATATTTTGGGCTCAATTTATTGCTAACGCATTATAAAACATTATAACACTGGCTATTTTGAGATATATATTCAGATCGTTTCCATCCTTATATTGAAAAGAAGAAATATTTAATTATCAAAAATCATTAAGTTCCCATTTTTCAAAAAAAAAAGATACAAAAATAAAAATCTTTGGACTTTGTGGTATTATTTTTCAGCCCTTCGTCAGAGCTGAAAAGTGAGGAACAAAAGTACAACAAACTACCAAATATGTGTATAAAAGTAATTAAAAGCAAAAAATCTGCATTTTCATCATTTTATTGCAGGGGAGGGGTATATTTTTTGTATCCCCATACCATACAAAAGGCGTAAAATTCCCAAACATATATTCATTGTAAAGATTTTGAATTCAGCTTTCATTTGGTACCAAAGTTTTGGATAATTCATGCATCTATAGAAAATGAAGGAACTAAAAAATTGAAATTTCAGTGAAAACGAAAATATAAGGATTATAAGAGGTGGTATATAAAGTGATCCATATTGTCTTTGCGGGCAGGTTATGTTCATGTTAACAAGGTGAATGAAAGGATATGGAGTAAATGCCCTTGAGACAGGTCTCTACAAATACATGGTAAAACAGGCAAAGGCATAACGCTTTTATCGTCGTTCTTTATCTTGTTGTCAACATGTAAGCTTTTGGTCAATTTTTGGTAAGATAATATTTGAATAATGTCAAAACAATCTCTGAAAAAATCACATGGCATTGGTTAATTCAAATAACTTCCATATTTTAAGTATTTGATTTTGCCATATTAACTTTTTATGAATTGATAATGACTTTCTTTCTAATAAATAAAACAATGCTCTGTGAGATTTATTTCGTCGATAATTTTTTTTTTAATTTACCTGTATCAGTCAATAGAAATACACCATCAATCAACCGTCACCAATCATCCGTGCATATTTAATTAGTAAATGAATACTTTTGGATAAAAAAAAATCAATACCGTATGGACTTTATGTTCAATACGTGTATTACTTGATTACTCTTTACTAAGGGGCCAACTCTGGCCTTCCGTTTGGTGTGGGGTTTACTCACCGTTCACGATGGCTTTGAGTTGTTATTACTCCCCTTTTGGTAGTTGTCTCTTTGACACATTCCCCGTTTCCCTTTGTTGTCCTATGAATTGTAAATGTACTTCCGTGTTCTATTTATGGACGGTAAACGCTTTTTATCTATTTTTAAGCCACAGACGTGGCAGATAAAGCCTTTTTTCGATGAATTTACATCTCGGCAGTGGACCTTGAATCATAAGAATGAAAAATCGCTACCGAAATAAACCCCCACGAAAGGTGTACAAGACTGATTGATTGATGAGTAAATTTCCTGCAGCGGTTTTCTTATCTTTAGATTCGAGTTGCACAGACGAAATGTAAATTCATCGAAATGTACCTATCCGCTACAGTGAAATTTGAATGTAGTGTTGCGTGTCACTCAAATTGTAATGGTCAAATTCCTCAATGGAAAGATGTTCTCCATAATATCACGCAGATAATTTATTTTTTAAGACATGTATACGCAGATTGACATGCTTTTCCTGAGGAACATATAAGGTTTCCAAGTTTATCGCTGTTTTTAGACGTTATATATGATTTTTTTTACACGACTAGCATTTTCTTCTTTTTGAAGATCCTTTTAGCTTATTCCGCCTCTAAGCTGAGTTTTAGGAAGTATCGATTGACAAAAAACGTCACACAAAGACTTCTCATCTTTTTATTTTCTGTTTTGGTTTGTGTATTCTCACCAGATATTATTTTTAATAGAGTAGAGTAGAGTAGACATTTAATATGGAACTTCGGATTCCCCCGACTGCTACAGCGAGATCCATCAATTGTGAGGCCCAATGGATAGGGCCGGAAATTTACTATCGAATCTTCGGTCTTGTACAACCTTCCAAGGGAGTATATTTCGGCAGCAGATTTCAAGTCTTTGGATTCGGGTTACACTGACGATATGTAAATTCATCGTAATGGGCCATCTGCAACAGTCAAATTTATATGTAGTGTCGAGTGTCAATCAAATGGTAATGGTCAAATTTCTCATTGGAAAGATGTTTTCGATAACATCAATCCTGAAACTCTAAGTCAGTTGATCTTTGACATTAGACGCACATAATTTATTTTTCAATACCTGTATAAGCAGATTTACATGCGTATCCTGGAAACATATAACATTTCCAATTTTCGCTGTTTTCAGACGTTATATAGAGTTGGGTCCGTCCAAGTGCACTCCAAAAGCGTTCCTCGCGCGCACTTCGTGCGCACTTGAAAGTGATTCCATGACAGCCTAGAGTGAACTTGTGACCAGTTTCAAGTGCACTTGAAAAGAAGATGCGATCGCGGGATTGATCGCAAAGTGCACTTGAAGTGAACTTCGTGGCAGCTTTGGATTGCATTTAATTATTGGTCAGTTCAAAACACGTGATATTAATATGATTAAAGCATGAAAAATCGACGACTTCCATCTCTTTTTGATTTATTTTTGTTATTCTGTTCATGCTGGAGAATTTAAGTTCATATGTAATTAAAAAAAAAAAAACTTTTTCGCGATACCAAATTTACACATCTTTTGTCAAAAATGTCCTCAAAAGTGGGAGATATTATTTGTCAGTGCTTATCTAAATTGTCACGACGCAACATTTATATGTATGTCTCTCAAAATTACCTTATTAGATTCAAATATTTTGCATTTTAGGTTTTTTCCTTTCTGGCGCTACCAAATTTATACATCTTTGTCAAAAATTACATCAAAAGTGGAAGATATCATATGCTGGTGCTTATTTCAGTTGTCGCAACACACCATTCTTATGCATTTTCCCAAAAATTACCTGATCAGATCGAAATATTTTGCATTTTAGCTTTATTCCTTTCTTGCGATACCAAATTGATACATTTTTTTTTATCAAAAATAGATTCAAAAGTGGGAGATATTATATGTTGATGGTTATTTCAAATGTTGCGACACAGTTTTTAAAAGTATTTTTTTCCCAAAATTACCTTATAAGATTGAAATATGTTGTATTTTAGCTTTTTTTCCTATCTTGCCATACAAAATTTGAACATCTTTTGTCAAAAATGACCTAAAAAGTTGGATATATTATATGTTGGTGCTTATTTCAATTGTTGCGACACAACTTTTATATGTATTTTTCCCCAAATTACCTGATAAGATTGAAATATTTTGCATTTTTACTTTTTTCCTTTCCCGCAATACTAAATTTATAGATTGTTTGTCAAAAATGACCTCAAAAGTGGGATATATTATAAGTTGGTGCTAATTTCCATTGTCGCAACACAAGATTTATATGTATTTTTTTCCCCAATTTACCTTACAAGATTGAGATATTTTTCATTTTATCTCTTCCTTTCTCACAATACCAAATTTATACATCTTTTGTCAAAAAAGTATCCGAAAGAGAGAGATATTATATGTTGGTGCTTATTTCAATTGTCGCGACACAACATTTATTAGTATTTTTCTCAAAAATACCTTATTAGATTAAAACATTTTGCATTTTAGCTTTTTTCCGATCTCGCAAATTTATACATCTTTTGTCAAAAATGACATCAAAAGTTGGAGATATAAATTGTTAGTGCTTATTTCAATTGTCGTGACACAACATTTACCTTGAAAGATTGAAATATTTTGAATTTAAGCTTTTTTTTATTTCTCGCGATACCAATTTTATACATCTTTTGCCAAAAATGGCCTCAAAAGTTGGACATTTTAGTTGTCAGTGTTTAGGTCAGTTGTCGTGATACAACATTTACCTGATAAGACTGAAATATTTTGCATTTTAGCTTTTTTTCATTTCTTGCAATATCAAAGGTATATATCTTTTGTAAAAAATGACCTAAAAAGTTGGAGATACTTATTGTCAATGCTTATTTCAATTGTCGTGACACAACATTTACCCTGTAATATTGAAATGTTTTGCATTTAAGCTTTTTCTATTTCTCGCGATACCAAATTTGTACATCTTTTGTCAAAAACGACCTCAAAAGTTGGAGATATTATATGTTTGTGCTTATTTCAAAATAAAAGTGACAACAAAAGTCAGAATCGATCAAAGGTAGAGACCAGTAAGGAAAATCCGTATAACATTCGACTGAATCAGGGGAACACAATCCGACACAGAACATTTTTGGCAAGCAGTCATATTCCCGACTTGGAACGGGCATTTTATAAATAAAATGGTGGGTTAAAACAGGTTTATTGATGCATCAACCTCCCGCTTATATGACGACTAACTATAGCTTCTGTGTGCCCAGATTGAGTTAAATGCCAAAACCATAATATTGTTAGGGCGCACTACACTATTTCAATACGCCAATGTTTGACAGACCTCGAAAATAGTACTATAAAAAATAGTGCCTTTTTATTTGTGGTGACTCCAGCCAATTGATACATATAATAATCAGAAAGATCATAGAATATTTCTAGGTGAATGACGGAGAGCAAAGAACAGTTGAAAAAACATGATTAAGTTGCATAACAAGCTAGAACGGATCGAATGAAATACGACCAAATACCGAAAATTCTCTGTTGCAACTATGTACAAAATTAACCGGAACGTTTCAATTCAATTTTATTTTCTTATTTGACATACAACATATGGTTTAAATGTATTTATTGTGTAAATTGTTGCGACACAACTTTTATATGTATTTTTCCCAAAATTACCTGATAAGATAGACATATTTTGCATTTTAACTTTTTTCCTTTCTCGCGATACTAAATTTATACATTGTTTGTCAAAAATGACCTCAAAAGTGGGATATATTATAAGTTGGTGCTAATTTCAATTGTCGCGACACAAGATTTATATGTATTTTTTCCGAATTTACTTTACAAGTTTGAAATATTTTCCATTTTAGCCTTTTTCCTTTCTCACAATACCAAATTTATACATCTTTTGTCAAAACTGTATCCGAAAGAGAGAGATATTATATGCTGGTGCTTATTTCAATTATCGCGACACAACATATATTAGTATTTTTCCCAAAACTACCTTATAAGATTAAAACATTTTGCTTTTAAGCTTTTTCCGATCTCGCGCCGCAAAATGTATACATCTTTTGTCAAAAATGACCTCAAAAGTAGGAGATATTCTTTGTCAGTGCTTATTTCAATTGTCATGACACAACAATTACCTGATAAGATTGAAATATTTTGCATTTTAACTTTTTTCCTTTCTCGCGATACTAAATTTATAGATTTTTTGTCAAAAATGACCTCAAAAGTTGGAGATATTAATCGTCAGTGCTTATGTCAATTTTCGTAACACAACATTTACCTTATAAGACTGAAATATTTTGCATGTTAGCTTTTTTCCTTTCTTGCAATATCAAATGTATAGATCTTTTGTCAAAAATGACCTCAAAATACGGAGATATTCATTGTCAGTGCTTATTTCAACTGTCGTGACACAACATTTACCCTGTAATATTGAAATGTTTTGCATTTAAGCTTTTTTCTATTTCTCGCGTTACCAAATTTATACATCTTTTCTCAAAAATAACCTCAAAAATTGGAGATATTATATGTTGTTGCTTATTTCAATTAGTGCGACACAACTTTTATATGTATTTTCCCAAAATTACCTGATAAGATTGAAATGTTTTGCATTATAACTTTTTTTCCTTTCTCGCGATACTAAATTTATATAATGTTTGTCAAAAATGACCTCAAAAGTAGGATATATTATTAGTTGGTGCTAATTTCAATTGTCGCGACACAAGCTTCATATGTATTTTTCCCCAATTTACCTTACAAGAATGAAATATTTTCCACTTCAGCTCTTTCTTTCTCACAATACCAAATTTATACATCTTTTGTCAAAAATGTATCCGAAAGAGAGAGATATTATATGTTGGTGCTTGTTTCAATTGTCGCGACACAACATTTACTAGTATTTTTCCCAAAAATACCTTATTAGATTAAAACATTTTGCATTTTAGCTTTTTTTCCGATCTCGCGCCGCAAAATCTATACATCTTTTGTCAAAAATGACCTCAAAAGTAGGAGATATTACTTGTCAGTGCTTATTTCAATTGTCGTGACACAACATTTACCTTGTAAGAATGAAATATTTTGAATTTAGGCTTTTTTTTATTTCTCGCGATACCAAATTTTATACATCGTTTGTCAAAAATGGCCTCAAAAGTTGGAGCTATTAATTGTCAGTTCTTATGTCAATTGTCGTGACACATCATTTACCTTATAAGACTGAAATATTTTGCATTTTAGCTTTTTTTTCCTTTTTGTAATATCAAATGTATAGATCTTTTATCAACAATGACCTCAAAAGTTGGAGATATTTATTGTCAGTGCTCATTTCAATTGTCTTGACACAACATTTACCCTGTAATATTGAAATATTTTGCATTTAAGCTTTTTCTATTTCTCGCGATACCAAATATATACATCTTTTGTCAAAAATGACCTCAAAGGTGGAAGATATTATATGCTGGTGCTTATTTCAATTGTCGCGACACAGCATTTTGATGCGTTTTTCCCAAAATTACCTGATAAGATTGAAATATTTTGCATTTTAGCTTTTTCCTTTCTTGCGACTCCAAATTTATACAATTTTTGTCAAAAATGACTTCAAAAGTGGGAGATATCATATGTTGATGGTTATTTTACATGTCGCGACACATCTTTTATGTGTATTTTTTTCCGAAAATTACCTTATAAGATTGAATTATTTTGTATTTTAGCTTTTTTTCCTATCTTGCGATACCAAATTTGGACATCTCCTGTCAAAAAAAGACCTCAACAATTGGAGATATTACATGTTGGTATTCATTTCAATTGTTACGACACAACTTTTAGATGCATTTTTCCCAAAATTACCTGATAGGATTGAAATATTTTGCATTTTAACTTTTTTCCTTTCTTGCGATAATAAATTTATAGGTTGTTTGTCAAAAATGACCTCAAAAGTAGGATATATTATAAGTTGGTGCTAATTTCAATTGTCGCAACACAAGATTTATATGTATTTTTCCCCAATTTACCTTACAAGATTGAAATATTTTCCATTTTAGCTGTTTTCCTTTCTCACAATACCAAATTTATACATCTTTTGTCAAAACTGTATCCGAAAGAGAGAGATATTAAATGCTGGTGCTTATTTCAATTATCGCGACACAACACATTTTAGTATTTTTCCCAAAACTACCTTATAAGATTAAAACATTTTGCATTTAAGCTTTTTCCGATCTCGAGCCGCAAAATGTATACATCTTTTGTCAAAAATGACCTCAAAAGTAGGAGATATTACTTGTTAGTGCTTATTTCAATTGTCATGATACAACAATTACCTGATAAGATTGAAATATTTTGCATTTTAACTTTTTTCCTTTCTCGCGATACTAAATTTATTGATTTTTTGTCAAAAATGACCTCAAAAGTTGGAGATATTAATTGTCAGTGCTTATGTCAATTGTCGTAACACAACATTTACCTTATAAGACTGAAATATTTTGCATGTTAGCTTTTTTCCTTTCTTGCAATATCAAATGTATAGATCTTTTGTCAAAAATGACCTCAAAATACGGAGATATTCATTGTCAGTGCTTATTTAAATTGTCGTGACACAACATTTACCCTGTAATATTGAAATTTTTTGCATTTAACCTTTTTTCTATTTCTCGCGTTACCAAATTCATACATCTTTTCTCAAAAATAACCTCAAAAATTGGAGATATTATATGTTGTTGCTTATTTCAATTAGTGCGACACAACTTTTATATGTATTTTCCCAAAATTCCCTGATAAGATTGAAATGTTTTGCATTATAACTTTTTTCCTTTCTCGCGATACTAAATTTATATATTGTTTGTCAAAAATGACCTCAAAAGTAGGATATATTATTAGTTGGTGCTAATTTCAATTGTCGCGACACAAGCTTCATATGTATTTTTCCCCAATTTACCTTACAAGATTGAAATATTTTCCATTTTAGCTCTTTTCCTTTCTCACAATACCAAATTTATACATCTTTTGTCAAAAATGTATCCGAAAGAGAGAGATATTATATGTTGGTGCTTATTTCAATTGTCGCGACACAACATTTACTAGTATTTTTCCCAAAAATACCTTATTAGATTAAAACATTTTGCATTTTAGCTTTTTTTCCGATCTCGCGCCGCAAAATCTATACATCTTTTGTCAAAAATGACCTCAAAAGTAGGAGATATTACTTGTCAGTGCTTATTTCAATTGTCGTGACTTTACCTTGTAAGAATGAAATATTGTGAATTTAAGCTTTTTTATTTTTCGCGATACCAAATTTATACATCTTTTGTCAAAAATGGCCTCAAAAGTTTTGAGATATTAATTGTCAGAGCTTATGCCAATTGTCGTGACACAACATTTACCTTATAAGACTGAAATATTTTGCATGTTAGCTTTTTTTCCTTTCTTGCAATATCAACTGTATAGATCTTTTGTCAAAAATGACCTCAAGATATGGAGATATTTATTGTCGGTGCTTATTTCAATTGTCGTGACACAACATTTACCCTGTAATATTGAAATATTTTGCATTTAAGCTTTTTCTATTTCTCGCGTTACCAAATTTATACATCTTTTGTCAAAAATGACCTCAAAAGTTGGAGATATTATATGTTGTTGCTTATTTCAATTATTGCGACACCACTTTTGTATGTATTTTTCCCAAAATTACCTGATAAGATTGAAATATTTTGCATTATAACTTTTTTCCTTTATCGCAACACTAAATTTATACATTGTTTGTCAAAAATGACCTCAAAAGTAGGATATAGTATAAGTTTGTGCTAATTTCAATTGTCGCAACACAAGATTTATATGTATTTTTCCCCAATTTACCTTACAAGATTGAAATATTTTCCATTTTAGCTCTTTTCCTTTTTCACAATACCAAATTTATACATCTATTGTCAAAAATGTATCCGAAAGAGAGAGATATTATATGTTGGTGCTTATTTCAATTATCGCAACACCACATTTATTAGTATGTTTCCCAAAAATACCTTATTAGATTAAAACGTTTTGCATTTTAGCTTTTTTTCCGATCTCGCGACGCAAAATCTATACATCTTTTGTCAAAAATGACCTCAAAATTTGGAGATATTAATTGTCAGTGCTTATTTCAATGGTCGTAACAACATTCACCTTGTAAGATTGAAATATTTTGAATTTAGGCTTTTTATTATTTCTCGCGATACCAAATTTATAAATCGTTTGTCAAAAATGGCCTCAAAAGTTGGAGCTATTAATTGTCAGTTCTTATGTCAATTGTCGTGACACATCATTTACCTTATAAGACTGAAATATTTTGCATTTTAGCTTTTTTTCCTTTTTGTAATATCAAATGTATAGATCTTTTATCAACAATGACCTCAAAAGTTGGAGATATTTATTGTCAGTGCTCATTTCAATTGTCTTGACACAACATTTACCCTGTAATATTGAAATATTTTGCATTTAAGTTTTTTCTATTTCTCGCGATACCAAATATATACATCTTTTGTCAAAAATGACCTCAAAGGTGGAAGATATTATATGCTGGTGCTTATTTCAATTGTCGCGACACAGCATTTTTAAGCATTTTTCCCAAAATTACCTGATAAGATTGAAATATTTTGCATTTTAGCTTTTTCCTTTCTTGCGACTCCAAATTTATACAATTTTTGTCAAAAATGGATTAAAAAGTGGGAGATATCATATGTTGATGGTTATTTTACACCTTATAAGATTGAATTATTTTGTATTTTAGCTTTTTTTCCTATCTTGCGATACCAAATTTGGACATCTCCTCTCAAAAAAAGACCTCAACAATTGGAGATATTATATGTTGGTATTCATTTCAATTGTTGCGACACAACTTTTAGATGCATTTTTCCCAAAATTACCTGATAAGATTAAAATATTTTGCATTTTAACTTTTTTCCTTTCTCGCGATACTAAATTTATAGATTGTTTGTCAAAAATGACTTCAAAAGTTGAAGATATTAATTGTCAGTGCTTATTTCAATTGTCGTGACACAACATTTACCTTATAAGACTGACATGTTTTGCATTTTAGCTTTTTTCCTTTCTAGCAATATCGAATGTATAGATCTTTTGTCAAAAATGACCTCAAAAGTCGGAGATATTTATTTTCAGTGCTTATTTCAACTGTCGTGACACAACGTTTACCCTGTAAGATTGAAATATTTTGCATTTAAGCTTTTTTTATTTCTCGCGATACCGAATTTATACATCTTTCGTCAAAAATGACCTCAAAAGTTGGCGATATTAATTGTCAGTGCTTATTTCAATAGTCGTGACACAACATTTACCTTATAGGACTGAAATATTTTGCATTTTAGCGTTTTTCCTTTCTCGCAATGCCAAATGTATACATCTTTTGTCAAAAATGACCTGAACAAATGGAGATATTTATTGTCAGTGCTTATTTCAATTGTCGTGACACAACATTTACCCTGTAAGATTGAAACATTTTGCATTTTAGCTTTTTCCTTTCTCCCGATACCAAATTTATGCATCTTTTGTCAAAAAATGAATCCAAAAGTTGGAGATATTAAATGTTGGTGCTTATTTAAATTGTCGCAACACAACATTTCTATATTTTTCCCAAAATTAACTTTTATAAAACTTATGAAAGGTTGTGATCAAGTAAAATATTCTAAAAATTAAATTCTTTTGGTCAGTTGTAAAGCTCTGTCCTTAGCTGATTTTGGCTTCCTATTTAAGATCATATTTGGTAATTTGTTCTCTATCAGTTTTTTTTTAAATCTTTGACTTTATGGTCTTCCAAACGTTTAGATTATATCTGCGCTGAAGAGACATAAGTTGTCGAAATGCGCATATGCAGAATCAAAATTCACAGTAACTTCGGTATTTAGTTATTTGTTACCACTGGGTCGATGCCTATGCTGGTGGACTGTTAGTCTCCGAGGGTATTCACCAGCCCAGTAGTCAGGACTTCGGTGCTGACCCGAAAGCCGATTCGATTTGGAACCTTACAATATCTAATTTTTGTAAATTTTGTTGAAACTAAGAAGTATCTCCCTCATTCAAAGCTCTGTCCTTAGTTGATTTTGGCTTCCTATTTAGATCATATTTGGTAATTTGTTCTCTATCAGTTTTTAAACATCTTTGACTTTATGGTCTTCCAAACGTTTAGATTTTATCTGCACTGAAGAGACATATGTTGTCAAAATGCGCATATACAGAATCAAAATTAACAGTAACTCCGGTATTTAGTTATTTGTAAAGATTCAGTATAATCCGCATGATGAAAACTTGACTTTTCAAACATATTTATATAAAGCTTTACAAAAAGCTATATCGCAACATATAAAACTTCTTTTAAATGATATAATACGGAAACAGTCTGCATTCCCCTTCACTTTGTGTTAGAAAATCCATGATACTTGTTTTGCTTTAAAATAAGAATTAGAGTGAGTACCGATGAAAACCCCAACATCTTATTTGTGCTTCCTTTTTATAGTATATTATGGACCGATCTATGCTGAGCGCCCCATCAAAATGTGGGCTATTTCAATTTTTGGAAATGACATAGATTTTTGTTTTTGTTTTTATTCGGTTTTCCAATTGTTTTGATATAATCTGCACTGATGAGACTTGTTGTCGAAATTGCCATATGCAGAAGATAAATTAACTGCAATTTTGGGTACTTCGTTGGAACAAAATGTGTTTTAAAAATGATATTAATCATTTTGGCTTGAATCATCTGCCTGTGATGTATTTTTCTCTCTTTTTTATCAATCCAAATCAAAAGTCTAAGTCTAAGTCTTTTTAATATTAAATATTTAATTTTTGTTGATTCCAGTGGGATTCAAACCCCTTCTGTCAAGGTTGTAAGGGTTAAAAGTCTGCCACGCTACCACTGGACCACGTCGACATGTTATAATTTTGGTTAATTAATATACTTAAGTGTCACATAAAATACATTTGTAGCTCGTTCTATTTTACATCCCTTTGGTCTCCCAAAGAGATGGCGTGGGCAGTGTAATCTGTCTGTAATATCTGTGCATGCGAAGAACAGCCAAATCCCTCGGTGGGAATGCAATCTCGATATTCATTTCTCTATTTCTAACCCCGTTGGATACCTACGCTAGACCGTTATATTATATTTTCTAGGCCCTGCATTAGCGTAAATATTCGCAAATCCGTGGGGATTAACAAGTTTCCATGCTGACTGAATTTATAGACAGCTTATATAAAATGCAAATTGATGTCCAATTTACAGCAAGCCTGTATTTGCATGTGCGATATTTTTTTTTCTTATTTGGTACGGTTACAATTATGAAAATTGAAACATAGATATTGTCGTTCTTTATCCCATAGAAAGCTAACAATAGTAAATATAAAATATGAAATAAATAAAAAAAAATACAATTAATTAAAAGAATGTTAACATGATTGTTTGACGCTGAAAAATATTCTTTTTATTATTTGTTACTGTTGAATTTTATTTGGTCACGTTCGTTAAGACCGTTAGGTTCTAAAGTACAAAGAAGGTGGACCTAGAATTTCTCTCGCAAATCACTTGTTGAGTCATCCCATTGATCGTTTTTTTTTCCAATGTTCTGTACTTTGATATCTTCAAAAGTATGTCCTGTCAATTGGAGGTGGCGCCTGACATTTTTTTTGTTATGGAATGAACAGTGGTTGTTTAACCTGATGTTGAAACAGGACTGTGGTAGTTTGTCCAACATATTGTAAACTGCATAAACCATAAGTCAATAAATAGATGCAGTTTTTGGTTCTGCAGGATACAGGGGAGAAAATTTTATAGGTTTCTTGGGTGACACTACTTTTAAATGCATCGCCAATGACTTCAGAATCATAGTACTTGCTATATATTTAATAGTTATCGTTGCACAATCTACTAGACTTAAATGACTTATTTTCTTTAGGCTGCATTGTCCTTGATCGACGATCCTATATCCATTTAGATTTGTCTTACAGGAATGTCTTTTGACTTGAAAGAAAGACATTTTTGAAACAACCAAGGGAAGTCCCAATCATTCATGGATTGAATTAAAACCGGTCCAGAGACTTTCAGATGGGAAAATGTTTTCAAGGGTTAAGCTTTGAAGTGAACAATACAGAAAACCAGTCATGCTTAAATTCGCGCCAAAACCCCTATCTTGTGAATTTCATACCAAGTACTGCAGGAAGCGTGGATTCAAAAATCAGGCATGCGGGACTTTCTTTTTTCAGCCTTTGTTATTACAAGAAAATTGGCAGTTACCTTTGCTGAAAATTGTTTCTTTTTCGAAAAAAAAAATCTAAAATATTTAAGTGTTGCGTTTTCATTGGCAATCAGTATATATATAGTGCTACTCAGATTTTCATTCTATTTGATTGAAAAAATCCTGTAAGTCAGGCATGAATAATTTTTGCAATCAATTAAGTGAAGTGTGATAGTTTTGGTGATGGAGTGATTTGGAAATTTGTATTTTTGTGATTAAGTAAGTTTAAAGAATCTTCATTTCTGTGATTGAATAAATAAAAGATGGTTTATTTATGTGATCCTGTATCTTACTATGTGCATACTTTCATGAGTAAGTTAGCTGAAAATGTAAATTTCGTTCCTCAATGAAGATTTCTCCTGATTCGAAATTCCGACTGTTAATTTTTGTTATAAAGCATGGTAGAATGTTCATCACATATTCACATGCAAAATATGCGAAACAGGTTCTCTGTGTGTGTAAACAAAATTGAGACAAGGCGGTACATTATATTAGACCAGTTTTTAATATCTATCAATGTCTGTTAATGATGGTGACAGTCAACGTCATAGTAAATAAATGTAGAGAATGTTTATGTAAGGCTGCAACATGCGTTGACAGTCATTGACGGTCTAGTTTACAACATAAAATGTTTCTCTATGCCTACATCTCTATGGTGACAATCAATCTTCGAAAACCGAGTTTTAACGTGTTTTCCATGATTGTGAGCTATGCGGAAATGTCAGTCCATGTAAAATTAAAGAATGTTTGAAATCGTCTATCAGTATCACCATCAATAAGTCTCAGTCATTAAAAGACATGGTAATATTCTGGCAACGACTGTAAATGTCATTTGAAGTGCAAACAACCGCAGCATATTTCAAAGTCTGTATTGGTCTAAACAGTCACTTAAAGTCGGTCAACGACTGTCAATGGCACTAACAGTCTTTTTTAGGTTCATGGTGTAACGCATTCCTAGGTCTTTGCTACATTATCTAAAATAAGTCACGAACTTTAGTTCTCGAGCGTTGTGAGTTAGATATAATTTCATATAGATCCCCCTAATGTTCAAAATATTAGTCCTTCATTTAAACTATGCCACATAAACACTTTTAAACGATATTTTTGTCTGAAACACTGTCATGCCTTAGTTTTGAATGTCATGTTTTGGTTTGCTTGTTTTCTTGTTGTTTTTTTTTTTTTGTCGTTACCAAAAAACACAAATTCTGAACTAGAAATGAAGAACACGACAAACGATTATTTATTTAGTAAAACAATATATTTAAAAAAAACAACATTTATTTATTTAAAAAATATCGTTGCACAATCTTCTAGACTTATATGACTTACTTTCTGTAGGCTGCATTGTCCTTTATCGACGATCCGATATCCATTTGGTTTTCTAGTTGGAAATTTTATGAGATTTATATATTTACAGTAGATCTTCGATGGATCGAACTGCAATAACTCGAAAAACATTGATGCCTCGAATTTTTGTTGGTTCTTTGGTTCAAATTCAAACATAGTTCGACCTCTATCTTGAACACTCCTTTTGCTCGAGCTGTTTTCATCAGTCCCGTGGGTGCTCGAGCCATCGAAGTTCGACTGTATAACTAAATAGCGAAGTTAATGTAAATCTAATTTCTGCATTTGCGCATTTTTACAATTTATGTCACTTCAGTGCAGATGAAATTCAAATGTTTTGAAGACCATCATATCAAATATGTTTAAGACCTGATAGAGTTCAAATAACTAATATATATATAACTAGATGTTGTCGGAAACGACAGCTATCCCCGCACTTCCTGTTTGACACAGAAAACAGTTGTTACACACCCTGGGCATATTTTTTTTTCATTATTTTTTCAATCTATCTATTGATAGTCATTATTGTTACAAAAAAGTTCTAGGATATATGGTTGCTGAGTAGAATTCCAAAAAGAGTGGTCTTTCAGGAAATTAACGAAGATTGGAATCAATATTGGAATCAATATTTTTGAATTCCAGTTGATGAAAATGTTTTCCTACACTAAACAAACAATTTAATTATGGTTGCTAGG
This sequence comes from Modiolus philippinarum, assembly GCA_002080025.1. Classification (NCBI taxonomy): domain Eukaryota; kingdom Metazoa; phylum Mollusca; class Bivalvia; order Mytilida; family Modiolidae; genus Modiolus; species Modiolus philippinarum. The sequence goes on along the minus strand of MJUU01069908.1, from coordinate 89,295 downwards.
TAGAATAAAAAAAAATAAGTGGTCTTTGAGATTCTCAGGAAATTTACCAAAATTGGAATCAAATATTTTTTTAAAACCAATTTATGAAAATGTTCGTCCTAAACTACACAAACATTTTAAGTATGGTTGCTAGGTAGAATTCCAATAAATTAGTGGTCTTTGAGACTTTCAGGAAATTTACCAAAATTGGAATCAATAAATTTTTAAAGCCAATTTGTGAAAATGTTCGTCCTAAACTACACAAACATTTCAAGTATGGTTGCTAGGTAGAATTCCAAAAAAATAGTGGTCTTTGAAACTTTCAGGAAATTTACCAAAATTGGAATCAAATATTTTTTAAATACAATTTATAAAAATGTTCGTCCTAAACTACACCAACATTTTAAGTATGGTTGCTAGGCAGAATTCCAAAAAAAAAGTGGTCTTTGAAGTTTTCGGGGAATTTACCAAAATTAGAATCAAATATTTTTGAAATCTAATTTGTAAAAATGTTTGTCCTAAACTACACAAACATTTCAAGTATGGTTGCGAGGTAGAATTCCAAAAAATAGTGGTCTTTGAGACTTTCATTAAATTTAGCAAAATTGGAATCAAATATTTTTGAAATCCAATTTATGAAAATGTTCGTCCTAAACTACATTTTCAGGAAATTTACCAAAGTTGGAACCGGAACCGAAATTCCAAAAGCTTATTGCAAATCTATAGACTTTATGCAACAATTCTGCATTAAGATTTGATACCTAAATCCAAAAATGTAGGAGGAGTTTGCGTCACATGCCACATGTGTCTAATCCACATCTTTAGGTCTATGTTAAAATTGACATCATGGGGCCTCTTGTTGGCACCAAGGCCAATATCAAAAATCTGTTGCTTATTGCGCATCTACAGTCTATATGCAACAATTCTTTCACAAAATCAAATCCCTAATCCATACATGTAGGCGGAGTTTGTGTCACATTCCACATGCGTAAAAATTGACATCACGGGGCCTCTTGTTTGCACCAACACCAATATCCAAAATCCGAAAGCTTATTGCGGATCTGCAGACTATATGCAACAATTCTACAACAAAATTAAATTCCTAAATCCAAAAATGTAGGAAGACGGACGGACAGACAGAGCGTATTACATTATCCCCGAACTTTCTTCGAAAGTGCTGGGATAAATATGTCTAAAGAGATACACAAAATAGTCAAATCAAAGAAATTATAGAAAAGATTATGCAAAAAAGACCTAAATTGATCAAATGACGGATATTTCGCTAGACCTGCCAGCTTTCTCAACGTCTGTTATGATCTGATAATCAGCGTATAAAAGTAAGTTACATACATCGAAAGTCAAAGATTTTTTACCTGGACACAAGATTACAATTTAAACAGTAAGTTTGCCAAAATGTTTTTTGAAACAGACTTAAGTACAAAAGATGATTGAAAGATTCAGTTAAAAAATAGGAGGGACAGGAAATAGCCCCGCTAAACATAATATTTACAAACACCACTACTGTAAGAAATAAAAAAAATGTAAGCACGTACTGTGAAAATGATATGATTTACCCAGTTTCCTATCTTTTTCATATTAAATGAACAAAAAAAAAACAAACAAAAAAAAAAACAAATTACTACCATTTCTTGTTAATGCCAGCCGGATATAATGCACATAACTCTCTGTGATCCAGAAGCTTTTTTCACGATTGTCTCTGCTTATCGCTGCAACCCCGATCGTTATCAATGATGGTCGCTTTTGATCTTGCAAAATCATCCAAAGAATGCCCCTGCAGGAATGTTTTTTTTTTTTTGGTGAGTTCACTTCGGTATCCATTAATTCTTTTGTTGAAAGGTTGGACACTTTCACCCACACACTGTAGACTACATACCTGGCGGTCAATGAGGTATACAACATTTGGTGTCTTACAATTTACATTGCAAAAACACCTTGTATACCTTACCTGTTTTTCTGCTACTAAATGACTGTGTTTGTTGTATTTGCTGACAACACTTGCATCTTTTATCAAGGCAAGGTTTGCATTGGCCAACTGGAAACGAGTTTTGCAGAAGGTTCGCTCGGACCAAAATATCCTTAATCTTTTTTAATGAACAAAATATCCTATAAGATTAAGTTCTGCCCCCATTCTTTGTGTATTTTTATATGTTTCAGTGTAGTTCTTTGCAATATTTATAAGTTCTGGACGCATTCTTTCTCCATTTTATATATGTTTCAGTGCATTTCTTTGCAATATATACATATTCCATATAAAGACTCAACACAACTGGAATTCCAGTTTTTTTTAGGTTTATTTTGGAAAATACATATGCCACTGTACATAATTCTAAACTAAGACACACCTGTTTTAAGTGCCCACATCTCACTATTCTATAACGCCAAGTTATCTTACATTCGACTTAATGAGTGCCCTGTCCTTGTCTATATATTGTAGTTGTCCACTAGCTTAAGATACTAGTGTATTTGTGGGGCAAAGGATGACAGTGATTGTAAGAGCACTTTGCCAGTTTAATTGATGTTTGTTGACAATCCCGCACCCTTGATCAAGAGAGACATGGATGTAGCGTTGCTCGACAATTAGCAAAGAATTCCGCTTACTGAAATAAGATGTATAATTCAGTCTATTACTGTTACAAAAAGATATCAAATACACAAACCAACAAAATTTGTAAAAGTTTTTATTAACAAACATTGCCTATTTTTATATCTATTATTTATATATTCTTAAATATTTATTTTTCTCCCTTGTAACAACAATGATACGTTACAATAACGTCGCTTAGATACCGTCGCTACTAAACGACAACATTCATCTGAAGATTGTTGTAAAACATGAAAGATCTTGTGAAATAAGAAGATGAAATTCTAGTTGTGTTGAGTATTTGAATATATATATATATATATATATATATATATATATAAGATCAAAGAACAATTCAACTACACCGAAAATCCCACTGTGCCAGAGCCTAAGGATACAGACTCTGTGGCCTGATTAAAGACAACATAATAAACAAAGTGAATGACACAATAATAAAAATAATAAACATTGTGTCATTTTGTCATTCAATTTGTTTATAATGTTGTCTATATACGTCTGAAAATCATCCCAACATTGTTAGATCTTCCCTCTCCGGGATTCGAACCATCACTGTTGTGACATCTATGGCAACACCGCCTGCACTACGTCCAGCGCCCTAGACCACGCGGCTACCCAGGCTATATAAAAATATAACTTTCGGTAACCGGATGATACCTCCTCGTATGTTTAATCTAGGGTTGTAACGCAGTACATGATGTATAGCTCGTGCGGATCAGCTGTTTGTATAGCAGAGAGGATTCTTGTCTTTCGACACGGAATGCCGCCACACAAAGTTATAATTTTTATATAGTTGTCTGAAGTATGTGACAACTCTTCATACTGTACCTGTCCAATGGATAATATCGTGAGACATTATACTGGGCTTAATGAATTATTTATATATACGTATGAAAATCAGCCCAACATTGTTAACTCTGCACATCGGTAGTTCCCTCTCCAGGATTCGAACCATCACTGTTGTGACATATATGGCAATACCGCCTGAACTACGTGCAGCGCCCTAGACCACGCGGCTACCTAGGCTATATAAAAATATAGCTTTCGGTAACCTTGTGATACCTCCTCGTAGGTTTAATATAGGGTTGTAACGCAGTACATAGTGTATAGGCGCTCGTGCGGATCAGCTGTCTGTATAGCAGAAAGGATTTAATGTCTTTCGACAAGGAATGCCATGTGACAACTCTTCATACTATACCTATAAATGGATAATATCGTGCGACATTATACTGGTCTTGATGAATTATTTATATATACGTCTGAAAATCTGCCCAACATAGTTAGATATATATATATATATATATATATATATATATAAACAGAGCGCCAGAAGTGAAAAATAACTAAATACCGAAGTTACTGCTTACCGAAGTTACCGAGAAATGATTTACGGATACCTATTTCCTCTGCTGAACTTATATACTAATATCAGATTGACAATCAAAGTTAAAACATCGCAAACTTCCCTGATTCGAATAAGCAATCATTTGAATTGGGATACTGCATATAGCTATTTCAACACCTAATGTCTCATAAATGCAGTTAATACAAAAACCTTTGGAAACAACGGTAGTCCAAGGGCATGGCAAAAACGAGAATACAGAAGACAATGACGCCAGACACAAAACAACGACGCTAGACAGACACAAAGCACAGACACAGAAATCGCAACATTCAAAACAAAGCACTCACAGTGTGAACTCCAGTGAAACGGAGAGTGACATCAGGTGCTCCGGAAGGGTAAGCATGTCCTGCTCTGTTAACAGCACCTGTCACACTGTGAGTGGGTCAACCCAGGAAATATCAAAGTCGGTAGTCAAATCCGGGAAGACGTGAATCTAGCTGAAAATGTCCACTTTCATTTCGATGAAAATGTCCACTTTCATTTGGCTGAAAATGTCCACTTTCATTTGGGATGCTGACACGTCATATCTTTCGATGATGCTATGGTGACAGCCATAGAATTTCTTGAGGGATGAAATTGACATAGGTTGAACAAATCCCTTACTAAGCAGCTTTCAGGACAGTGTTTTTGCTGTGTTAAAAAAATCACTTTACAAACTACACGCTCGAAAGTAGCGAATCAACTGTGAAATGTACACTCCATAGGCTGGAGAGGTATTGCTGCTTACAAAGGGAGAGTTCACAATTGAGAAATTAAAATCATCACGCTTATCATACAGCGAAGACGTTACACAACCGTCTTCGTCAATATACAATAACAGATCTAGGTACGTAGCTGAAGTAGGTGTTTCAGTTGTTTCTTTAATTTCAAGCTCATTGGGATAGATTAGATGTAAATAATCCTTAAATTTAGGATTATTAAGAAAAAATACATCGTCTATGTAGCGGAAATGACTGGGCTAAATATCTTGTTCTCTTTGAATAACCCCCTGTAAAAACTTGGCCTCGTACGAATAAAGGAAAAGGTCAGCTAAAAGGGCCAACAGTTAGTTCCAATAGGAATCCCTATTGTCTGCTGGAAAACACGACTCCGAATTCGACAAAAAATATTGTCGATCAGCAATTCAACTATTTTGATTACGTCAGTCTCGGAGTACTTTATGTTTAAATCAGTGTGGTTCTTAACAAAGTATGTCTTGTCTTTCCCTATAACTAAATAGGTGTATCTTCGTTCTCCATTTTTAAGGCAGAACATTGATGCATTAAATCTGCAATCACTGTTTTAAGTTTATTGTGTGGCAGGGTTGAATAGAGAGTAAAAAAGTCAAAGGTTCACAAAAATCGAAGTCCAAAGACAGGGCAAAAACGAGAACACAGAAAACAATGACGTTAGACACAAAAACAATGACGCCAGACAGACACAAAGCACAGAATCAGAAACCACAACATTCAGAACAAAGGCACTCACAGTGTGAACTCCAGTGAAACTGAGAGTGACATCAGTTGCTCCGGATGGGTAAGCATGTCCTGCTCTATTAACAGCACCCGTCACACTGTGAGTGATTCAATCCGGGAAAATGTCAAAGTCGGTAGTCAAATCCGGGAAGACGTGAATCTAGCTGAAAATATCCACTTTCATTTGGGATACTGACACGTCATATCTTTCAATGATGCTATGGTGACGGCCATAGAATTTCTTGAGGGATAAAATTAACAAAGGTTGAACAAATCCCTGACTAAGCAGCTTTTGGGACAGTGTTTTTGCTCTGTTAAAAAAATCAATGTACAAACTACAAGCTCGACAGTAACGAATCAACTGTGAAATGTACACTCCATAGGCCGGAGAGGTAGGTATATTGCTGCTAAGAAAGGGAAAGTTCACAATGGGGAAATTAAAATCATCACGTTTGTCATATAGCTTAGATTTCAAACGTCCATCATCATCAATATACAATAAAAGATCTAGATACGAAGCTGAAGTAGGTGTTTAGGTTGTTTCTTTAATTTCAAGCTCATGTGGATAGATCTGATGTAAATAATCCTTAAATTTAGGATTATTAAGAAAAAGTACATTGTCTATGTAGCGGAAATGACTGGGCTAAATATCTTGTTCTCTTTGAATAAACCCCTGTAAAAACTTGGCCTCGTACGAATAAAGGAAAAGGTCAGCTAAAAGGGGCGCACAGTTAGTTCCAATAGAAATCCCTATTGTCTGCTGGAAAACACGACTCCGAATTCGACAAAAATATTGTCGATCAGCAATTCAACTATTTTGATTACGTCAGTCTCGGAGTACTTTATGTTTAAATCAGTGTGGTTCTTAACAAAGTATGTCTTGTCTTTCCCTATAACTAAATAGGTGTATCTTCGTTCTCCATTTTTAGTGTAGAACATTGATGCATTAAATCTGCAATCACTGTTTTAAGTTTATTGTGTGGTAGGGTTGAATAGAGAGTAGAAAAGTCAAAGGTTTGAATGCTATGGAAATGGGTAAATCTGGATGATGATAGCTGTTCACGGAGATCTTTTGCATTTTTAAGAATCCACATTTGATTCACACCGCTTTTGGAGTAAGCTTTATCACAGTAGTTTTTCAGGTCATCTCTGACTGCGGTCAACAAATTAGTGAAGAGCTGTGAAAGAGGTTTAGTGGTGCATCTGGAAGACCCGGCAATGAATCCCTGTTTGTATGGATTCTTATGAAGTTTAAGGACCCAGTAGATGTAAGGGAGCTGATTGTTTTCATCATTGGCTTTAATGCCAAATGATGCTAAAATTGGAGTGTTTTTTTGTTACAATCTCAACCCTCGATATTGTAGTAGAGGTATAGGTATGATTTCCAGATGAACTTTCGATGCCCATCTCCTTCACAAGAGATAGTGTTTCTTACACACAAACAGTATGTTATTAGAAGCTTTGTCTGCAGGGACAATGACGTAATTTTCATGGCGGTTGGACAGAGTTCTCACTACAAGGGGATCTTCAAATATACTGGGATTTCTGGATTTCATTGCTGTTTTTAAGCGCCGGAAGCGATTTACAATTAAAGACTTGATGGACCTGATCCAGTCGGACAATGTCTCAACGTCCTCTTTCTCTTTCTTTGCCCACTTCTTAGCATAGTCTTCAACTGCATCCATCAAAATCTTGAAATTGTACTTCCAGTTGATGTACTGGGGCTCACAGAATTTTGGACCTTTTTAGAAGATATCTCGTAGTTTGAGGTTATCTACGATATCTAGGTCACCAGTTATAACGTGTCCGGCCGGACAATAATAGAATGGGGAAAAGCAGCAAGCACAATCAGGTGGTTTGGCTCTAAAGTCATTAATTTGGAAGTCACACAAAACGCGTTTGTACTTGAAAATGGAAGTTGCAATTGGTTTAGTATAAGAATATGAGATCAGAACTGATTTAACATTTAAATAAGGAGGAATATTTGATGTGACTGTTTTGCTGTGTAGAATGTAAACAAGATTTAAAGAGTCCAAGCCTTTATTGGCGAATTGAATTTTGATAAATGTTCTGTTATCAGGTTTGTTGGTGTATGTGGTGACAGGCTTGAACAGTCGGTGGTTAGATATATCCAAAACCATTGCTGTTAATTTGTATTCTAGAGAATGGCTATCAGCTACGGATGATGCTAAGCATGTTTTGTAGAAGGAATGAAGTTTTGAAAATGGTAAGGAATACAGTTTGGTACGAATGCGATGAATACCTAGAGAAATGGTCATGAACGGAAGAAGACTATTAATGGAAATATCATGCAGACTTGGGGCAGTATAGTGCCTATGTCCATGACTACGTGGTCTGCATTGGCTTCCATTCAATAAAGTCATCACATTCACCGAACTTCATCCTGGACTTGACAGATTACCTACATTTTTTATATTGCCATTGCAACCGTAGGGTATTGCGGTCCCCCCAGAGTAAAACAATTAAGACTGAACCACGCACATAAAATCTTTAATAATAAATGTCCATCATATCTAAAAAACAACTTTGTAAAAATAAATGAACACCATAAATATAATACCCGATCAAGTCCCTTTAATTTTGTAAAACCTAAGATTAAAGGCACAGAATTAACATCATTTTTTATAACGCTATCCAAGATTGGAACTCACTTCCCGATTCCATCAAATCTATCACCAACATAACTCGTTTTAAAAAGGAGGTGAAATGTCACTTATTGGATATTGAAAGAACTGATATCACATTGATTCCACCTTAAAGACCAACTACGCTACCAATTTCGCCTGCTACTAATAATTTGACCTCAAAAATATTTATTAAATTAATAATATTAATAATATTACGTTTATACTTAATTTTGAAGGACCACATTGAATATAAACCGGAAGGTTTTCATGGGTTATTTTTGGTTGAAGAGATCAACATAAGTTTTTATTATGATGAGATATTTTTGGGGTCAAAAATTAATATGTTTTTAAATTATAAGAAATTTTTAATCACAATCTTAACTTATTGACTTTTAACCTAAATATATTTTACCTTTTACCTTTTACCTTTACCCAATTCTCTGATCCAGTATCCATCTCTTTGTAGACGGTAAGGTGTATTAAGTGTAGGGTTATTTGTTTTATGATATATTTTCTCGATTGTCCTGACTTTCATGTTTTCAATGGAATGGTGAGGTTGGTTAAAATGTGCGTAAACATGTCGGGTCTTGTTGTCCTTGAACTCGTATCTATGTCTGAACACACGTTTGTTCAACCTATCTTTTGTTTCTTCTACATATATTAGTCCACAAAGAGAGCACTCTAAACCGTAAATGAGATTCTTTGAGGAGCAATTCAGATCGTCGTATGTTCTTGTACAATAAGTTTTGGAACATAATGATATAAATTTAACGTCTTAACACATCAAGTGATCAGGCGTAAATGATAATCGTTCACCAATACAATCAATCCAGGTAAACTCAGTTTGTCGCACCTTGTACAACACAGGTTAGGCAGTTATATATATATAACGTCTAAATCAACAACAAACACGGAATCTTATATATTCCTAAAGGATAACCGTCTAATAGTTATGCAGGTCTCTATTTTATGTGCGTCTGAAGTCGAAGACCAACTGAGGTAGCGTTTAAGGCTATAATATTATCGCGACAATATTTCCACTGAGGAATTTGACCATTACAATTTGAGTGACATACGCAAAACTTCATTTCAATTTGAAATAGGCCTCATTTCGATGAATTTACATCTTGTCAGTGCAACTTGAACCTCAAGATTGGAAAACCGCTGCCGAAATATACCCCAACTAAAGGTTGTACAAGACTGATTGATTGATTAGTAAATTTCCGACTCCTACCCACTGGGCCCCACAATTGATTGGTCTCGCTGGAGCAGCCGGAAAGAAAAAAATCCGAAGTTCCATATTAAATGTCAACTCTACTCTACTCTATGAAATGAAATGAAATAAATAAGTGGTGAGAATTCACAAACCAAAACAGACAATGAGAAGTCTTTTTTGTCATCCAAAGGAAAGGTATTATGAGATGTCGTGTTTTTGTCAACCGATAATTCCAACAGCTTAGGACACCAAAAAAGTAAAATATTGGTGTTTCTCCTCTATTTATCTTGTTAAAACCCCAGAACCACATCACATTAAATTAAGAATATGGATTGATTGTAAACATTTTTGTTTTGTTTTTGTTTTTGTTTGTTTGTTTTTGTTTGTTTTGTCTTTTGTTTTTTGTTTGTTTGCTTTTTGTTTGTTTGTTTGTTTTTGTTTGTTTGCTTGTTTGTTTGTTTGTTTTTGTTTTTTGTTTTGCTATTTTTTGTTTTTCTTTTTTTTGTAGGCAGGCATTGATATTTCTGTTCCACGATTATAAATTTTTGGTTTTCTTTTCGTCATGCCTACTGCCTTATTTATTTAGTATAATCAATTTCTTTTTATAAAACTACATATACAAGCAAAAGGGTATTAAATCTAACAATAGGCTATCTATAAAATCTAGAAGAAAATACTGTTCAACACCAGAAGAGCCTTTATATATAACAAAATTCAGAAACGCTGTGAATTTACTTCCTGTATATTTTAGAAACAGGTCTTCATAATGGAGCAGTATTTTTTTTTTTAATTTATCATTATTTTTTTTTATTTCAAAATGTTAGCATATAGTTCGCATAATACATTTTTTAGGTGTTGCACATGTTAATACCGACGTGTGTTTCGTGTGCGTTGTACCACATTGAAAAGAAATATTCAAGGCAAATTAACTAAGTAACTCTTCTTTAAAACAAATGGAGTTATTGACATGGGATAATACAACTTGGAAATCCATAATAACATTTGCGCACCCTTCCAAAACATTTTACTACATTCAAAAGTTATAATTGCAATCAAGTATTATATGATGGAACATTTCTTTGATAATACTCATTTGCTGGTAAAAGGGACAGCTTTTCATCAGAAACATTTTGTTCATTTCGCATTAAAAAAATTCAAGATTATATTACTATATCGTTCACAGGCATGATTGATCTACAACATTAGTTTAATATACAAACCACAGAGAAATGATCAAACTACGTCATTACAGTAAGTTATAACTTAAAGTAGCAGGTTGTATCATAGTCTCATTATCTAATTTGTTTTTTTTTAGATTTTGAAAAAAATATATATATTTTGCACACACGATTGGCCTCTTACTTTTACCCCCGGCACCTACTATAATTTATCGAGGAGTTTCTGCCGTAGTGCGACAGTGTTGTACAAGCAGTCTGGGTACCTTGAGCTAATCGGTATATTAGAGGCAAACACCTCTTGACCATCATTCGAAATTACGCATTGTCTTTTTCTCATCTTTCAAGATTGTGGTCGTAGTGTTAGTAATCTACATGTATTGGATTGTATTCGTATATTTATTTTACTTTAAGAAAACGGGACAGATAATAGTAGGTTTTGGTACCCATAAACCGGATTGCACTACCACTGGCTTTTGCTAGTGCCATGTCCGACTTTCCTGATGTTATATTGTTGTTTACGTTTGTCTTTTCTCTTATCTATCCACGTTCCTGTGTTATTCCTTGGCAGATTGTCGCATGTTATTTTGATTTTTAGCCATAAAAGATGTTCTCTATTCTAACTTTATCACAAATGCAATTTTAACTGTAATTGAACTATAATTGAAGAGGTAGAGAAGAAATTGTTCACTTTTCGACTTTAATAGAATAAAGTAATTACAGCATGATACTAAAAATAAGAATGAAAATATCAAGAGATAAAAAAAGTGTTATATGGGAATATGACCAAAAATTATGATTTTGAAATGAAAAAAAAATATTCAAAAAATTGAATTTAACACCTAATCTCACACATGGTTTACATTCGGGTTCATGTTGTTCATCTTTGCATGTGTTCCTTTTTTTTCTTAGCCGTACTCATTTTATGCCTTTGCAAAAAAGCCAGTTCTTTTTTATGAATCATCAGGTGTGATTACAGTGGATATAATTCGAAGTGATATATTTGGTTTAGTTTCAGTGAGATCCAAGATATCATTAACTATTCTGAAAAAAAAAGATATTAAAGCTAACAGACAATTTTGTTTCTTGATTTTACGAAAGCTTTTGACTCATTATATTTGTATTTATGTACAAGAGAAAATGTTGGTTTGGAGGTAAAATTACTTTAGTATATATTTCTGATGGTGTTATTAGGCGTAACCATGAGATATGTCATTGATGACCTCAGGTAATCGATTCGAGACATTTTTTATTGTATAAAAATAAATGATAACCGAACTTTCAGTCAGAAAAAGAATAATCCATGCTTCATTTTAAACACCAAGAAACAAGAAACAATGAAACCCCATGAATAAGAGAAAGAAAAAAAAACCGAAGATATACGCAGGTGAACAACACAAACCGAATAAAAATCATTGGTAAGATCAGGAGCACAGGTAGAGTAAGTACACCCGCTGTGTGGAGCATGTCAACTCCGTACTGTTATCCTGTCTTTGTAATTCTAAAAACACGTTTACTTCTGTTAGTTACAACGTTCACTTTCGTCTACCCATAACATGAGGTTATTGAGTCGGTCTGAGGTTTTGACAGCTTCTTTTGGAATGTTTCAGAAATTTATATTTAAATTTTTAAATGTTTAGACTTCCGTAAAAACATAATATTTATTGAGTGAAAATGGCGCGTACCCAATAAATTGATATGGAGTAAATGTAAATGAGACAAATTCTCTACAAAAATGTTGAAAAACGAAGCAATATAATATTGTTTATATTGCTGTTCTCAGCCTTGAATGTTAAAAATGGATAACAGGAAACACTTACAATGGCTGAAAATTATAACTACATGCAACAATTTGCGAGGGAACTACACAAGAAAAACACGTACAAGACAAAAGACAAACGTAGACAACAATAGGAACTCGGGACAGCCGGACTTGGTACCGGCACTAGCTAAAGCCAGTGGTAGGGTTTAACCGGTTTATGGGTACCCAAACATCCCCTTTATCTGTCCCGTTTCCCTATACTATAAAAACATACGAATAAAAACCCAATACAGGTAGACTACTAACTCCAAGACCACAATCTTGAAAGGAGAGAAAAAGACACTACGTAATATTGAAAAATTGGTCAAGGGGTGCTCACCGCTAAACTGCCGGCTAGCTCAAGGAGTCTAGCCTTCTGCTAGAACACTGTCGCACTACGGAAGAAAAATCAAACTGAAAATTTCCCGAAGGGTTTGGTCAAGAATCATCATAAATTTCAGTAGACATCGCCAGTATGTGTGCAAAATTTTCAGGTCACTTGGTCTCAAAGCTAATTTAACGGATGCAAGCAGAAAATCTTGCCTAAATCCCCAAATACGTAAAGAATGTAAGTTACGTCCCAGCTTTCTGGATTTTAATCAATTTCTGGCATTTTTTAACAACATTTCCGTAAAATTGAGGACTAGAAATGAAGTCACTTTTCGACTTTCAACATAGTATTTATGCATATATCAATTCAAAAGATGAATATTCCAATGTTTAGATTTCTTCTTTTTTATTGGTGGTGGGAGAGGGGGTAGGGGTAGGTAAGCCTATAATAATCAACAGTGAGTGGGGGAGGGTTGGCGTCTTCAGGCTTTTGAAAGACGGTTTATTTTTGTTTTTTGTGTGTTTTTTGTTTGTTTGTTTGTTTTTTTTTAATCGATGGATAACAGCATTATTATTTAATAATCAAAGTTATGCGAGACCTCCACATAACGCTATAAGCAGTTGTTACTACGGCCATTAGTGAGCAAAATTTATGAAAAAGATTTGATTTACGGCCGAGAAAAGAACTTATTATTACCACAATGAACACACCTATTGAAATTGATAATTATCGACCACGAAAGTTGTATATTAATTGTAATAAAATTAAGAAATATTAGACAAATTAACGAAGTTATACATTAAACCCCGAAATCGGAAATCGTGTGTTGCAATTGTAACAAACTGGGACTTATTAAAAGAAATCTGTCGCAAATCAGTCAGAATCAAGAAAACATAAGCGCACTCTTTATAATGGAGCCAATACTGATTGTGACAATAAAAACATACCTAGATATAGTATAAACATGGCCATAAATGAAGAACAATCTGATTTGAAACTTTATTTCAAATTAATATTTTTTTTATTAAAGTTTTGCTCTTTCACATGTTTGATATACTGATCATTATGCATTGATATGCTATCTTAGTTTTTGTAAGATGAGGGATAACACTACATACATATGTAAGGAAACATCGTTACTTCAAAGTTTAACTACCCTTGTTCCCCAACGTTATCAATTAGAGTGAAATGGATTTCTCTCTTGAGATCAAAGGCCAGTTTGACGTCAAAATCTGACAAAACGCGTCTTATGTGTTAATTTTTTTTTCTGATATCTGTGTTTTGTCGTTACTGAATGGATGCAATATTAATTAATAGAGGTGTATTTTATCAAAAATCATCGTTAATTTCGCTTGAAAGCAAATTGAACGAATTTGATAATTATTAAAGATAACTGCTTCAACATTTCATCAATTTTTACAGTTTTGATTGGAAAATATTGATAATTGAAATTTATCATTTTGGGTATAAATGGGGAAAATCGCATTTCAGTTATGAACGAGTTACAAAATATAAATATCTCAATGGTAATCTATACCTGTTCAAACAAACCCAAACCAACATTTCAATCCAATTTTATGTAACAGCAGATATCAAAAATGACTCCAATTGCATTAAAAGAAATGTTATGTAGAAACAGCATTTTTAAACAAAAAACTTGTCACTGTGGCGTTAATATGAATGAGATTACCTTCAGGGAATTCAATGCCACAACCTGAATTTCCTCTTATAATATTACAGTTACGACTATTTGTTTGTGTGAGAATTTCTCTTACGTGTACTAATTCATTTATGTTTTAATTTGACTGTTCAATATTTTTATTTATTTTTTCTTAAATGATATAATCTGTACACACGACTATTTTTGTCCTTTCAACCTAAGTTACACTGCATGGTTTGCCTACATCTATTTTGATGTGCCCCGTGTTGTCTATCGATATTGTTTTTGTCCTAAGTTTTGTCTTTCGTCAGGCTGCTTAATTGTAAAAAAAAAAAAATTGGTAGACATTGCCCGGTTATACTTTTTTTATTGACCGCTCCCGACATGTGTTTCTTTATTGACATATTTTAGCTGCTCAGTATATAATTTTTGTCAAGAATACCGTTTAATTGCACGCTATTGTTCACCTTTTGTTGAAGACCCCCAGGCGGCATCAAGATATAGCCAGGAATAAAAGCCATGTCCTTGATATACTGGAATTTTCTAGGTATCGTGTGTATTTTTGTCAAATGTTCATTAACTCCATCTCATTTCATTTATTTCTATAGCAACATAAATATTTTACGAAAGTCTTAATCTTGAGAATACCTGACCGTTTGTTGATAAATAACGCTTCATAAGTGTATTAAAACAGATTATCTCCCTTACATAAATGAAAGACGTATCGTAAGGTTCAAAATACCATTTTCTTTTTGTGTGTAACAGTAGAATACTGAAGGAACAAAGGAGTGAAATTTACAAAAATCGAAGTCCAAAGACACGCCCAAAATGAGAACACAGAAAACAATGACGTTAGACACAAAAACAATGACGTTGAAATATACAAAGCACAGAAACAGAAATTACAACATTCAAAACAAAGGCACTCAAAGAGTGAACTCCAGTGAAACTGAAAGCGACATCAGTTGCTCAGGAAGGGTAAGCATGTCCTGCAATGTATCAGCACCCGTCACACTGTGAGTGATTCAATCCGGGAAAATGTCAAAGTCGGTAGTCAAATCCGGGAAGACGTGAATTTAGCTGAAAATGTCCACTTTCATTTGGGATACTGACACGTCATATCTTTCAATGATGTTATGGTGACGGCCATAGAATTATTTGAGGCATGAAATTAACATTGTTTGAACAAATCTCTGACTAAGCAGCTTTTAAAATCACTGTACAAACTACACGCTCGACAGAAACTAATCAACTATGAAATGTACACTCCATAGGCTGGAGAGGTAGGTATATTGCTGCTAAGAAAGGGAAAGTTCACAATTTGGAAATTAAAATCTTCACGCTTGTCATATAGCTTAGATTTCAAACGTCCATCAATATACAATAAAAGATATATGTACGAAGCTGAAGTAGGTGTTTCTTTGTGTGTGTGTGTGTGTGTGTGTGTGTGTGTGTGTGTGTTGATTTTGACAATATGATTTTTTTAGTTTCTGATAACTTTAATTTCCCCAAGATACTGCTCATTTCAGTGAAACCCGTTTCCTGGTTATCAATACCCATTTAGTATACCATTTTTCAAATAGCCATCGAATATGCACCTTTTTTGTAAGCCTGGTGTACCTTTACGATTTTGTTCTTGCAACTGGAATGATTTCACGATACAGTAAAAAAAATCTTAAAATAAAAAGACATTAAATTTAATAATTAAAGTTCAGCTCAAAAATATTTGTGGTCCTTAACTTATGGCCAAGTGTAAGTTAATTAAGCAGAAAGTCCTAAATAATCTCTCCCTAAAATTGGAAAGCAGCATTTTCGACGTTTAATAGATTCAGGTGCTTTTGTCTTTTTAATTCATAAAAGAGTTTATAAAAAATTGAAAAAATCCACCAAAATTAGAAAAGAAAAGTGTCAATTTACAATATGCTAACGGAAAATCTCTTTGTGTATTGGGCTGCTTAAATATTTGTTTTCAGATGGGTGGCATTACTAAAAATCATTTGGTTTATGTTGTTGAAAACATGAATGGAAATATTATTTTAGTACGTGATTGGTTGATATAAAGTTGTGTAAGATTGTATTTGACTTAGGTGTTTGAGGAAGGACAAACATACTTACCACTAGAAGAAAATATTCATATAACATCTATTTTGAGAGTAAAAGCTAACAAATATTTCGAAACCTCAAACTGTAAATGTATGTTCAGCTGAAATTATAAAAAAAAAACAAAAAACATAAATTATTAAATAAAAATTATTTCATTTTTTTTTTAATTGAAACTTGTTATATAAGTTTAGAACCTAGCTTAATTGTAAGTAATGCAGTAGTCCAAGGGAATAGATCAAAACAACTTCCATTTATGACTGTTATTAACACTGAAAAAATCTTTACGCTCAAAAGAGATACAAAAACAGGATAACAGCAAACACCTACAATAGCTAGGAACTACATTCACATCCCACAATTTACAAGCAAACTGCACCAGAAAAACAATAATGAAAACAATAGACAAGCATAAATAACGATAGGAAGTCGGGATAGCCGGATTCGGTACCGGCACTAGCAAAAGCCAGTGGTAGGGATTAATCGGTTTATGGGTACCCAAAATACAAAAATAGTACAGTTGCAAAAATGAACAGTAAATTTAGTTATGCTGTACACGTGTTTCAAGGAGTAACCTCTCATCAGCAGCATTAAAATCAAATAATATGGAAAGCCATCATCAAAATAGTGTAAACAAAGAAGTACCCATTACCAAAAATATCGAAATAGGAAGCCAAATCCAGTAAAAAGGACATCCACCGAGTGCAATACACGGAATGAAGCCGTTGTATTTTTTAGGGATTAGAATTTTGATAATACGATAAATTTCTTTAAATGGCTAGGTAAAGTTTCGTACCAGACAATTCTGACTATTGGGCTTGTGAGTAACCTCGAGAACCTCTGGTCCACCAGTAGTGGCATCGGTCCAATGGTGTAACAATACAAAAATACCATGTTGCAAAAATGAACAGTAAATTTAGTTATGCTGTACACGTGTTTCAAAGAGTAACCTCTCATCAGCAGCATTAAAATCAAATAATATGGAAAGTCATAATCAAAATATTGTAAACAAAGAATTACTCATTACAAAAAATATCGAAATAGGAAGCCAAATCCAGTACAAAGGACATCCACCGAGTGCCATACACGGAATGAAGCCGTCGTTTTTTTAAGGGGTTAGAATTATGATAAAACGGAAAATTTCTTTAAATCGCTAGGTAAATTTTCGTGCCAGACAAGTCTGACTATTGGAATGGTGAATACCCTCGGGGACCTATGGTCCACCAGCAGTGGCATCGGTCCAATGGTTTCAAAATACAAAAATACCACGTTGCAAAAATGAACAGTAAATTTAGTTATGCTGTACACGAGTTTCAAGGAGTAACCTCTCATCAGCAGCATTAAAATCAAATAATATGGAAAGCCATAATCAAAATATTGTAAACAAAGAAGTACTCATTACCAAAAATATCGAAATAGGAAGCCAAATCCAGAACGAAGGACATCCACCGAGTGCCATACACGGAATGAATCCGTCGTATTTTTAAGGGGTTAGAAATTTGATAAAACGGTAAATTTCTTTAAATTGCTAGGTAAATTTTCGTGCCAGACAAGTCTGACTATTGGAATGGTGAATATCCTCGGGGACCTCTGGTCCACAAGCAATGTCATCGGTCCAATGGTTTCAAAATACAAAAATACCACGTGGCAAAAATGAACAGTAAATTTAGTTATGCTGTACACGTGTTTCAAGGAGTAACCTCTCATCAGCAGCATTAAAATCAAATAATATAGAAAGTCCTTTTTCTAATCCGTTTCCCTAGAGTATCATAAACATGCGAATACAACCCAATAAAGGTAGACTACTAACTCAATGACCATCATCTTGGAACAGAAAAAAGCATACGACAAAACGCAATTTTGAAAGAAGGGTCAAAGAATGCTTGCCGCTAAACTGCAGTCTAGATCAAGAAATCTAGTCTGCTGGTAAAACACTGTCGACAGAGAGAGAATAAGTGCTCCCATTTAACGTATGAACTTAGTTGAAAACTTAATTTTCAAAAATGAAGATCTTTTTGCTGCTAAAGACACCGATTTGGGACATGCGAATGCAATTACTAAGAAGATGGGTACTGGAATTAACCTTCCAATTCTCCTTTACATAGAGGAGATTTAGTAGGTATAGAAGAAATGTAAGTTGCAAATATTATAAGAAAATCAAAATACTATATATGTTTGGACTTAAGGGGTGGTTATTGGCAGGTTTATATGCGAAAGAAGGACAAAGAAAAGACAGCATATCTTTGCCACAAAGGTTTATTTTTAAGTTTAACCGTATGCCTTTTTGTTTAAAGTATGCTCCGAATATTTTCTCGGAATTAAAGGGACTTAATAAGTTTACCGTTGTATATTTTGATGATATTTTGATTTGTCCGTCTTCCTTTATCGACGATCCGATACCCATAAAGTTTTCCAGTTGTTAGCTTTCTCAGACACTTATATATATATATATATATATAT
>MJUU01069908.1:11430-69498 GCA_002080025.1 Modiolus philippinarum | reverse complement strand
ATAAACATAAAGCAAAGTAAAGCAAAGCAAAAAAAACCGAAATCCTTATTGTGCTAGATCTAAACAGATACACGCAATTCGGATAATTTATAAACTTTCAGTATGAGCAATGTAAATAGTATAAATACTGTTCATATGTCAACTCTATCCGAGTCTTTTTCAAATCAACAAATAACTAAATACCGAAGCTACTGTGAATTTAATTTCTGCATATGCGCATTTCGACAACTTATGTCTCTTCAGTGCAGATAAAATCTAAACATTTGGAAGACCATCAACTCAAACATGTGTAAAAACTGATAGAGAACAAAATAACCAATATGATCAAAATGTAAAGCCAAAACCATCTAAGGACAGAGCTTTGCATGAGGGATATACTCCTTAGTTTTCAACATAAATAATAAAACAATATTTACAAAAAAGATACACTGCAAAACTTAATTTAATGGGTTAACTAAGGCGTGACCTCAGTTATAGTATTGTGAAAAAAATATTTGCCAACAGAAGGCTGCTACAATAAATAAAAATAGAAATAATATAAGTATCTGTATAAAATAATTATAGCAACACTAAAATGTAAATTGATGTCAAATTCACAGCAAATTTTCGCCCTTCCACAGGCTTTGTCAGGCTGATTATTACTTCTCTACGCCCATGTTTGCATGTGCGATAAAAATATTTTTTTCGGTACACTTACATTTACAATGGAAATTGAAACATAGATATTGATGTTTTTTTATGACATAGTTTAAGATTAAAATAGTAAATATTAAATATGAAATAAATAAAAAAAAATATAATTAATTAGTGAAATGTTAACATAAGTGTTTTACCCTGAAAAAATAGTTTTTTTTTAATTTTTTTGTTACTGTTGAATTTCATTTGTCACATTTATTAAAACCGTTGGGTTCTAAAGTACAAAGCTGGTGAATTGAAGAAATTTTGGGTCAACCATCTTTGCATAAACCCGACGGTCTAAACTCTTCTACAAATCTTAAACTGGATGTAAAGAGCTTGATAAAAATGTGCTTTGTGCAAGAACATAGTTACTACAAAAATTTTCATGACAATGATAGAAAGGAATTTAAAATTCAATGATATATTTATTGCAAAACAGCTAATGTTATTAACGCGATATTTTGCAGTAAAATTGGACAAACAGGATATGGTCTTATGTTCATCTACTCCATATCCTTTCGTAATATATATACACTTTATCAGGTAATGCTTCTAATGTTTTTTTTGTTTTTTTTCTAAATTACGGACTAAAAAAGATGACGACCCCGTTGCAAAACATTTCATTCAATCTGCCCGTAGCGTTAATAATATGAGAATTACTGGTAAAGAGAAGGTAAATGGTTCTTAAACATTGCGTTAAGTAAAGGAATCAATTTGGATGAAATTTTTGAATACTTTAGAGCCGTGCGGACTTAACGTTAAATACGTGCATTATTTGTAAATTTACTTCCGTGTCCTTTTCATAAACGGTAAACACTTTATATATATGTTTAAGTCTTAGACATTAACATTACAATCACCATTTATAACGTTTGTTTATAGAATGAATTCGTTGAAGAAGGCCGGTTGTGTTCAGTATTTGTATTTATTTCCAAATAGATAAAGAAGTTGGATATGGTCCTTACAAATAAATTCCAATTTAAGCAAATGGATATAATTGTATATCAGTTTCTTAATAGGGGTTTTTATTTTCTTACACTTCTCATTTGATAAGTTATACCTTTGGATATATACTTAAACAATTCTTTATAAAGATTTGGCCAAAAATTCTTTTGTTTTAAACTATCAAATACTTTCTGAATTCCCATGTGACCATTCTTATCGTAGTATTGTTGAATTACATACAGATGGGTGCAGACGCAACGTTCCAAAAGTGCACTTAAAGTGAACTTGGAGTTCACTTTTCAAGTGCACTTCGCGTTCTCTTAGCTGTCGTGAAGTTAACTTTTTTGGAATAGGTAGCTATTCCATGACAGGTATTTTCGCGTTCACTAGTGAACTTCAAGTGCAATTGAAAGCTGTCGCGAGGATCACTATTTAAAACGAGGTTATCTTATATATATATAGATAGATCGCATTTTTTATAAGCGATAGCTGAGGTTATAAAAAATTATTTCTACTGCAGTCGTGTAGAACGTGTATTCCAGACAGCTTTTTCAACGATTTTATTGCCTCAACTCGCTTAAAATGGCAAGTCGCAAGTCGCAGTATCCGCGAATAACCCATTAACCAAATTCTTTATAAATGACAAAAAGTCAGATTTTTATTATGTAATTTATACTAAATCTTTACAAATGACCAAAATATCTCATTTTTTAAAAATATTTTATCTTATTATATCCTTTTGAAGTAGTTGGTTTTATATGTTGTGATCTGGGACGAATATATCCCAGTTGTGATACAGCTTTTTGTAAATCTTTACATAAATATGTTTGAAAAGTCAGGTTTTCATTATGCAGTTTATACTAAATCTTTACAAATGAATTAAATAACTCATTTTTTAAAATATTTTTACTTTATCACATCCTTTTAAAGAAGTTTTATGTAAGGGTATATTTAAAAAAAAGTTTTAAATAAGGTAATTTTGGAGAAAATACAAATGTACATATAAATGTTATGTCACGACAATTAAAATAAGCACCAACATATAATATTTCCCACTTTTGGATTCATTTTTGACAAAAAATGAATAAAATTGGTATTGCGAGAAAGGAAAATAGCTAAAATGCAAAATATTTCAGCCTTATAAGGTAATGTTGGAAAAAATACATATAAATGTTGTTTCGCGACAATCGAAATAAGCACCAAAGTATAATATCTCCCACTTTGAGGTCATTTTTAACAAAAGATGCATAAATTTAGTATGGCAAGAAAGGAAAAAACCCAAAATGCAAAATATTTCAATCTTATAAGGTAATATTGGGAAAAATACATATAAATGTTGTGTCGCGACAATTGAAATAAGCACCAACGTATAATATCTCCCACTTTTGGATTAATTTTTGACAAAAGATACATAAATTTGGTATTGCGAGAAAGTAAAACAGCTAAAATGCAAAATATTTCAGTCTTATAAGGTAATATTGGAAAAGATGCATATAAATGTTGTGTCGCTACAATTGAAATAATCACAGACATATAATATCTCCCACTTTTGAGGTCATTTTTAACAAAAGATGTATAATTTAGTATGACAAGAAAGGAAAAAAAGCTAAAATGCAAAATATTTCAATCTTATAAAGTATTTTTGGGAAAAATACATCGAATGTTGTGTCGCGACAATTGAAATAAGCACCAGCATATAATATCTCCCACTTATGGATTCATTTTTGACAAAAGATGCAACAATTTGGTATCGCAAGAAAGACAAAAAGCTAAAATGCAAAATATTTCAGTCTTATATGGTAATTTTGGAAAAAATACAAATAAATGTAGTGTCGCGACAATTGAAATAAGCACCGACATATAATATCTCCCAGTTTTGAAGTCAATTTTTACAAAAGATGTATAAATTTAGTATCGCAAGAAAGGAAAAAAGCTAAAATGCAAAATATTTCAATCTTATAAAGTTTTTTTGGGAAAAATACATATAAATGTCGTGTCGTTACAATTAAATAAGCACCGACATATAATATCTCCCACTTTTGAATACATTTTTTTAGAAAAGATGCATAAATTTGGTATCGCGAGAAATGAAAAAAGCTAAAATGCAAAATATTTCAATCTTAGTAGGTAATTTTGGGAAAAATACATATAAATGTTGTGTCGCGACAATTGAAATAAGCACAAACATATAATATCTCCAACTTTTGAGTACATTTTAACAAAAGATCTATAAATTTGGTTTCGCGAGAGAGAAAAAAGCTAACATGGAAAATATTTCAATCTTAGAAGGTAATTTTTGGAAAAATAAATCAAAATATTGTGTCGCAACAATTGAAATAAGCACCGACATCTAATCAGTCCCACTTCTGAGGTCATTTTTAACAAAAGATGTATAGATTTGGTATTGTGAGAAAAGAAAAGGCTAAAATAAAAAATATTTCAATCTTATTACGTAATTTTTAGAAAAATACATATAAATGTTGTGTCGCGACAATTGAAATAAGCACCAACATATAACAACTCCAACTGTTGGATTATTTTTTTGAAATTACCAAGGAAGTATATTATATATATATATATGTCCTTGAAATTACATATGAATTTAATGTCTCCAGCATGAACATAGGCCTCGATAAAATACCCTTTTTTGAAAGATTTATTAAGAATATAATATGACGTAAGCATGGAATGCATATATAAAACAAAACAACGCTCATAGTAATGTATAATGGCATTTTGGTTTTGATTTATTATCGGAAATATATTAAAAAGAGAATGAAGTCGTCGAGTTTTCATACTTTTTGCCTAAAGTTAATTTCATCATATTAATATCACGTGTTTTGAACTGACCAATCGTTAAGAGCAATCAGAAGCTGCCACGAAGTTTACTTCAAGTGCACTTTGAGATCACTCCCGCGATCGCATCTTCTTTTCAAGTGCACTTGAAAGTGCTCACAAGTTCACTCTAGGCTGTCATGGAATCACTTTCCAGTGCAAGCGAAGTGCACGCGAGGAACGCTTTTGAAGTGCACTTGGATGGAATGTTGCGTCAGCACCCAACTGTATTGTTTAATGTGTTATTGCACATATATTGTCTTAAAACTGGGTTTTCATCAGGTTTTGAAATATGACACAAAATATTTTTTATTATAATATATTTTCTTCGCAAACTTTTGTTTTCTGTTTCAATTCTTAGTTTTTTAATAAGTTGCATATTTTTTTAATATTTTATTATTTTAATCCCCCTCTTGTTCAGCTGACATGTCAAAAAATTTTAATCGTTTTAACAGGTTCTTCTTAATCTTCACTTACAATTAATTTATAACTAGCAAACTGTTTAGGACTAAAAAGTTTTGTCACTTATATCTACACTAATATCTTCTGTTTCTATCTCAACATTGTCTGGGAAGATTCCCGTAAATAGATCAGCTGAATTCTCACGTCCAGAAATGTATACGATTATACAAATGTAAGGAGAGATTTAAACTCCAAAGTTGAAGCGGTTTTTTTTTGCATATGGGATTCCAAAATATATTTCAACGTCTGTGGTCAGTTTTGATTATAAATTCAACACAATGTAAATCATGATCTAGTTTTGTAAAAAGTATAATGAATTGCAAAAGCTTCTTCTTTCAGTTGTTGGTAATTTTTCCTGAGTTTTGCTAAGTCTATGGGATAAAACTTATATTTAACACCATATGATTTGTGTTCATCCTCTCCTCTTGTGTTAATCATGCACCTATGCATGAATTACTAGCGTTAGCGTGAAGTAAATATAGTTTCACAACATCTGGATAAGCTAATAATGGTATAACAGTTAGCGTTTTCTTTAGAAATTCGAAAGCTTTCTGGCAGTCGTCTGGCCAATTAAATTTTGCATAATTTTATGTAACTGAATGATTGGTTCTGCTATTTTAGAAGTTTGGAATAAAGCGTCTGTAAGAACTAGTTAATACGATATGAGAATTCATTCTTGAACAGAAGTAGATAGTTTGATAGATTTTATGGCCTATACAATTTGTGGGTCAGGTTTGACACAATGTTCATTAAATACAAAACCTTAATATTTTTTTCTTGCTGCAAAGAGTAGCATTTTTCTTCAATTTTAATTTTAATCCTTGTTTCCGAAACCTATGAAAACCAATTTTAACATGTGTCAGACGTTCTTCCAATTAGTCTGAAAGATTGCGCAACGATATCGGTAATATATATATAAAAGTTGTTAAAATAAAAGGACAAAATTTTCAGTCAATATATGACTTTCCCGGTGTTCATGGGAGTTCACACTATGAGTGCCTTAGTTCTTAATGTTATCTTTTTATTTCCGTGCATTGTAGCTGTCTCACGTCCTTGTTTGTCTTTGTTTGTATCTGTTACCGTTTCTGCCATGTCTTTGGACTTCGATTTTTGTTGTCATCGCTTCCCTTGTTCCTTCGGTATTCTACTGCCGTTGTTTCTTCAAGGGTTTAAACACGCTATAATACGCTATGATATAATTGCGATTGATGATTCCATAACTCAACTATACTGGGACATTATACATCGAATGTCCTTTTTTTCTTTCACACGGGTAAATAGAAAATGTAGCTTTATAATTATCAGTGTACACATAATGTCAAATATTTTTACATCCAAGTTTGAAATGAAACATCTTACAGTTCAATTAACTTACAAAAATTTATAGTCAAATATACAAATAAAAATATAATGAATAAAAAAGTCTGGCTAAGTATAAGATATATTGGAACTTGAAAAATCCACCCTTAGTTTACTTTATAGGTATATTTTTTCTATTTATACCGTCCGGATGTAAAACCTCTTCTAAAATCCAAAATATTTTTCGGCCTTCACGTTGGGAATCACTCCATTGGCTGTTCTGTCAAATGATGAGGATTTTAGTACCATTAAAATCCTCGATACTGTGGTCTGACAACCTGAAGTTTTGACTAACTTGCAGAAGTGGCTTTTTACTCAGGTCATTTCAGTGTCCATTCAGACGTTTATGGAATGGCCGCTTTGACTCGCTGCAGCAAATAAAAAAAAAATATTTATGCTTTTACAGTTTGTACCTTTTTGTAGTAATATATATATTAAGAGTTATTATAGCAGTCATATAATAAAATAATAAAATACACAAATCTATCAGCAAAATGTTAACTTACCAATCTTAATAAATAATGCATAGTAGCCTTGTTAATGAAAAACGGAAACAATGTTCACAGACACTGTCTATGTAACGCCAAAGTCTATGCTTCCAAATGCTTATTATCTATCAAACAACGACAGTAGAATGTCGAAGGAACAAAAAAGTAGTATTTACAGAAATCGAAGTAAATGACATGGCAAAAACGAGAAAACAGAAGAGAATGACCTTAAACAGCTACACAGTACAGAAATACAAAAAACAACAACAAGCAAATGGAGTATGGATGATTGCAGAGTTTGTCTCTCCTGCTTCGTGGGGACCGTAGAAAGTCTCCCCGTGCTTAGGGATTATGCTCTTGCAATATTACAGTTATGTCGTGCTTATTCCTGAGAAAATTTCTTATACGTTTTCTTATTCATTTAGTTTTTCAATTTGGCTGTTGAATATTTTCATTGTTTTTACTAAAACGTTATGATCTGTACACACGACTTTTTTTGAATTTCAACCCTTTCAAGTTACACTGCAATGTTTCCCTACATCTATTTCGATGTGTCTTGTGTTGTCTATCGATGTTGTTTTGTCCTTAATTTTGTCTTTTGTCGTACTATTTAATGACAAAAATTTGTAGGCAGACATTGCCCGGTTTTACTGTTTTTCTCATTGACCGCTTCCGACATGTGTTGTTTTAATGACATATTTTTGCTGCGATTGATGTTGTTCAACATAGAATTTTTATCCAGAATACTGCTTAAGTGCACGCTAAGGACCTTCTTTGTCTCGCTTTGGGTGGGTGAGTATTGTTCACCTCTTGTTGAAGACCCTCAGGCGACATCAAGATGAAGAAAGAAATAAAAGCTCTGTCCTTCATATACTGGAGATTTCTAGGTATCTTGTGCGTTTTGTCACATGTACATTCACTCCATCTACTTTCATTCATTTGTGAATAATTGTTTTCTGATCTTTACCAAGGTATAAGAAATAAAGTTCGATTATTTATGTACCTGCTCGTACTAATAAAGTCACTCTATAATTAGCATGCTTTGCATTTAATTACTATTTAACATTGTTACCTTAATATCATAAACAAACCAATTATTCAGTTGAAAATTATTTAACTGAATTATTTAATAACAATAATCTAGCAATGATGAAGATATGCAAACCATTTGAGAGTGCTTTGCAAAAATTTCATCCTTTACAATTGCCAAAAGTTATAAAATGAATTGAGCAAACTCCCATGGGACATTAAATTGATCGTTTACAAATTTTAGAAAATGCTTCAATGGACCTTTAACCTCAAACATGGAAGTGTACTCTGTTTAAGTGACTGAAGAGGTACAGAATGTTGCAAAGTCATTATATCCAATGTAAGTTATATCAAATTCCGTAATTACTGAAACCAAAGACCGTTTAGCCAAAAAATAATTTTAAATATAAATCAGTTCCTAAAAGAATTTTATTGCTGATGTTTATTGCAGAGATATTTTTATTTTGATTGATATTTTATTGTAACTGTAAGTCCTTTTCATGTTTACCCATCCGGAGCACCTGATGTCATTCCCGGTTTCTAAGGAAGTTCACACTGTCAGTACTTTAGCTTTTGTCCTCGTCATTGATGTTTACATTACCGATTTGTCCGTGTGATTGTTTGAATACTTTAGATATTAATGAAAGCTTTTCAAAATTTTACCATGGTGCTGTTTGAGGAATAGAGATGTAACATTCACCATGTACTTTAATTGTTTTTTTTTTCTAAGGGCTAGAAAATGCCGTATATCGTGTTATTTTCGCATCGGCTTTTGTTTGCGATTTTGATGTAAAACAAGCAAGTAAAAAAAAATGCTAAGTTTATAATTCGCGTTTTCATCTTCAATCTAATGCATTTGAATGGGTGGTAAAATTTACGTGGAGTCTAAAATTCGCGTATAATTACCTACCGCGAACCTAGCGAAAATTAGACACAGAATATTGACAGAATATTCTTCAGGATCCCGTTAAGTTGGCTTTGGGATCCAATGACCTGTAAGATATTACATGTATACTGGCCTCTCACTGATACTGCCGATGTCTACTGAAATCTATGATAATTCTTTACCAACCCTTCGGGGAGTTTTGAGTTTGATGTTTCTTCCGTAGTGCGACAGTTTTTACCAGCAGACTAGGCTCCTTGAGCTAGCCGGCAGTTTAGCGGCGAGCACTCCTCGACCCATCATTCTAAATAACGTGTTGTCTTTTTCTTTCCTTCTTAAGATTGTGGTCTTGGAGTTAGTAGTCTACCTGTATTGGGTTTTATTTGTATGTTTTATTACTCTATAGGTAAACGGGATAGAAAAAGGGGAGGTCTGGGTACCCATAAACCGGTTTAACCCTACCGCTAGCTCTTGCCAGTGCCGGTACCAAGTCCGGCTATCCCGAGTTTCTATCGTTGTCCATGTTTGTCTTTTGTCATTTTATTGTTTTTCTCGTGCGGTTCCTTGGTGGATTGTGGCATGTGATTGTGGTTTACGGCCATTGTAGTCGTTTCCTGTTATCTTTCTTATATTAACACGCGATAATTCCCTATAAACGGTATCCCTCAGTGATAATTTGTCGCAAGCTGGGCAGGACATGCTTACCCTTCCGGAGCACCTGATGTCACTCCCGGTTTTCATGGGAGTTCACACTATGAGAGCTTAGTTCTTAATGATATCGGTTTTATCTTTGTGCATTGTACCTCTCTCAAGTCTTGTTTTTTTCCTTGTTTTTCTGATGCCTTTTGTGCCATGTCTTTTGACTTCTATTTTTGTGGTTATCGCTTCTCTTGTTCCTTTGGTATTCTACTGCCGTTGTTTCAACCGGTTCAAAAAGACCCGAGAGGGCTGTTATTTTATATTGATAGCCGTTGTGTATTTTGCATTTAGAATTAACCATGGGATTGTTCCACTTTATAAATGTGTTATATATATGGTTAGTGTGATCTTTATATTGTTTGATGTCGTTATATTACCTGTCTACAATGGAACCTGTGTTTGTTACACGAATACTGCAATGTTGGACATAGAACATGGCAAAACGCGTTTAAGTGTTTCTGTGGAGTCTGCATTGGTGGATTATACCTGTTACAACGTGGGATAGGTACGTTGGAAATGTACTTGAAATATTTGACAAACGTTTCTCAAAATGTTGGGACGAAAAATGTAACATAGTATGTGTACAACATGTGTTTATCTTTTAACTGAAAACTGTAGACGAAATAAAAATAATTCAGGTTCTCTTATTACCTTAATTGCGACTGTTCATTACAGGATACCATCTATTAATTGGTGGGAACAATGAACAATATTAATTAATTTTGTTTCATAAAACACAACGCGTGATGTCTTATGCAAAAGAAGCTTAACGCAGTTACTAAATTACCTAACTAGGACTATGCACCCAGAATACCAGATTCAAGAGATTCTGATAAATGCTGGTGTAAAAAAAAAAACAACAAAAAAAAACTATACGATCAGATTATTGGGAACATTTTGAATTGTTCTTTTTATCGTACGAAACTTTTTTTTTTCTACTATTTTGTACTTGTGATTATTTTACATGTTATTTTATTATGAACAATTAATTCTTAAAGCATTAAGCATAACGTTACACTTATTGTAAAAACACTTTGTCAGTTGAGTTTATGTTTGTTGACGATCCCGCATTCATGGAACTACGGATAAAAAGATACCGCCCAAACCGGCGCTAGGGGCCGTCTTGAACTGACTATGAGGTATGAGTCAAGCTCATTCTTTTAGGCCTCATGGTGAAGATAAAGAACAACAATAAAGCCGTTCTTCCTTTAATTTACTTTGTTTCAATTGTGTTTACTCCATTTCCCTTCATTACTTCTGTTATGCTTTTCCTATGTGGCTGTATGCTATGCATAGAAAGACATAACATATCAGTACTAGTAAGCAAAAAAAAAAACAATCAAACAAAAAAACACAAAAAAAGACAGACAAACATTTTAATATGAAAATACACAAGATGCTGAACTTTTGAACAGAAAAAACAAAAAAAAAACCAAAAAAAAAAAAAAAAAAAACATGTATGCATCCCTCATTTCATTCTTGCAGGAATATAATAAACTCTTGGACACATATATGGAATATTCGTGTTTTCTTATCCAAAGTTTGTAGTTTGGAAGCATTATGCACGAAAGTGTGTGGATTAAAGAATACTATATTTTCTTTAAAAATTGTTTTCTTACTCTGAAGTTTGAAAGTCTCTGATTATACGAATCCTTTAACCCGTCCTGGAACCCACTTGTTGTTTAAATGGGACATTTTTTTAAAGAAATATTGAAAGTCCAAAATTTCCGCCCCAAAAAGTAATTTTCGATGCCCATCGTGTACAAGAATGATTTAAGATATAATTTCTGCGATTTTGAATGGATAATTTGAATAAATGAAAACAAACACCCCTTAAATATCTACGACATTCTCAACAAAAAATATTCTATAATTATGACCAAGAGTATATTTTGTCCATGGATGGCACACATCAACCGCTACCTGACGGGCTATGACTTGCGTATCACGTTTCAGAAAGCAGGTTATGTTTCTGTCATTTCTGAAAAAAAGCATAGGTGGTAGGTATCGATTCTTTTATATACTTTGGTTATGAATATTTTGAAATTTTTGAAGTTTAGATCCGCACTAAAATTGAAAGATTAATTTATTTTTACTTAGTACTGATAAAGCCATTTTATTCCACTGTCTACATAGTTTCAATTTCAATTGCTGTTGCTGAAACTAAGGAACTTTGCGTCGTAAAACCGGCTTAACTCACCATTTCCTCTTAAATGCCTTACCAAATCAGGACTGTGTGGTTGACAATTTTTGGATTGGTTTTGCATCGTCTTTGTTGATCTGCCCTTTGCATTTGGGTTCTTGAAAATTTAGTTCGATAATTTTGTTAATACAAAAACAGGAAAACAGCAAACACCTACAATTGCCAAGAACTACAATCACATGCCACAATTTAAAAGCAAACTGCATCAGAAAAACAATAATGAAAACAAGAGACAAACATAAATGACGATAGGAACTCGGGATAGCCGGACTTGGTACCGGCACCAGCAAAAGCCAGTGGTAGGGTTAAACCAGTTTATGGGTACCCAAACCTCCCCTTTCTCTATCACGTTTCCCTATAGTATCATAAACACGCGAATAAAACCCAATACAGGTAGACTACTAACTCAATGACCACTATCTTGGAACAGAAAAAGCATAAGACAAAACGTAGTTTTGAAAGAAGGGTCAAGGAATCTAGTCTGCTGGTAAAACACTGTTGCACTACGGAAGAAAAATCCAACTCAAAACTTCCGGAAGGGTTTGGTAAAAAGTCTTCATGTATTTCAGCAGACATCGGCAGTATCAGTGAGAGGCCAGTATATATGTAAAGTCTTCAGGTCACTGGAATCCAAAGCCAATTTAACGGATTTGTTCAGAATATCTCGTCGATATCCACTATTACGTAAAGAATGTAAGTTACGTCCCAGTTTTTCTGGATTATTAATCAGTTTTTGACATTTTTTAACAACATTTCCATAAAATCGAGGATGAGAAATGCCTTTTGTTATTAGCTGTTTCCGAGTCACGTCATATCTAGATATCAAATGTTCATATCTTCTGTAAAACTTCTTAAAAGTATTTAATAATTTATGAAATCTGTAACCTTGTTGTAAAAGTTTGGATGTGAGAGTAAGGTTACGCTCATTAAAATCATCAAGGGTGGAACAAATGCGAGCGAATCGTACAAGTTGGGATATATACACCCCGTAGGATGGAGCTAGGGGAACGTCGCCGTCAAGAAATGTGAAATTAGTAATTGTAAAATCAAAATCATCCCTTTTATCATAAACTTTAGTTTTTATTTTACCAGAGTCAATGGTGATACTTAGATCCAGAAAAGGGCAGTATTTAGAATCATTGTTTGCCTTATTTAGTTTCAGTTGTTGTGGGTAAATGGTGTCAACATAAGCCAAAAACTGGGGATTGTCAATAGTAAGGATATCGTCAATATACCTGCCATTATCATTGAAAATAGAAATAAGTTTATCACTATTTGCTACAGTTCCATTTTGTAGTTTTTTCATGAATTCCCGTTCGTAACAGAACAGAAAAAGGTCTGCAACGAGAGGTGCACAATTATTACCCATGGGGATTCCAATGACCTGATGATAAACAATGGTGTCGAAACGAACATAAATGTTGTCTAGCAAGAGATTCAGTGTCTTAATCATATCATCACATGTCCAGGAGCAATAATTGTTGTAAGAGATATTGGAGAAGAATCCTTGCGTTTTGTTGCAGCAAAAAAACTGAAGACCCGAAAATTTAAAAGACCATTTAATGAGTTCACCCAATTTAGATTTAATCAAATTATGCTGAAGGGTTGTATAAAGTGTAGAAAAATCATAACTGTCAATAGATGAAACTGGTCTATCTTTAGATTGTAATTTATCTAAAACTAAAATAGAATTTTTTACACTCCAAAAGTAATTTACACCAGAGTTTTGATATGTTTTCTCACAATAGTTTTTGACTAACTCCTTTATACAAGTGAGTGTACTGGTTAAATTGACGAACAAATTTGTGGTAGAACAATTACTTGAAGCCGAAATGAGACGATGTTTGTAGGGATTTTTGTGAAGTTTAGGCATCCAGTACATAGTAGGTAGGATGTTATCTTTAGGTGGAACTTTGAGTGTTTCTGTATCCTTGTAATGTTGTGTGGTGAGCGTTTATTTGATATACTTTTTATACTTTTTAATGCTTTTATTTGATAAACATCAGTTCGAATATTTAGTCGAAAAGTTATGTTGATTGAAAATTTACACAGTTAAGGAGAACAAAGCATTCAAAATCCATGTGTAGTCTTACTATTACTTCTTACAACTTTTGTTTCTCCATTAGGAAATATCCATTATTTCGTTTGTTGTGTGATGAAGAGTACAATTCACCTTAATTAAAATTAGATGTGCCTTAACTAAAATTAGATGTGTCTTTCTGATGGGAAGCCTTTATTAATGATAAATAGTATTATGTCAACGCACACAGATTTGTATTGAAATTTTAAAATTACATTGTATATTTCACTCTAAATTGGCAAAGAATTTTGTCTCCGTTATATTTGATTTTGCGGAATTGTCATTTCAGTATTTCCTTAAGCCATTTTTATATTTTATTTCAGATGCAGTGATCCTAGTAACATCATCTTTACTTATAGGCTTGTTTGCTTTAAAATATCTATCCGTAAATGCAAATGTGAATAGCGAATTTCAAGAAAAACATAATGTTGGAGAAACTAATTTTAAAACAAATTCATTGGGTTCTCTGCAAGGAAGGAAACACTATATCTGTCCTGATTTTAAACACTTTGGGAGATTTGGAAATAAACTACATATATATGCTTCAAACTATGGGATTGCTCGAACGAAAGGAATGGGACTTTTTATTGATACATCATGTCCACTACTGAGACTCTTTAAGATGAATACAACTCTTCTCCCTAAAGGATTTAAACCATGTAAACAAGTTAAAAAAGTCATTGAACACATTCCAATGGGTTATAGTGAAAAGGTTCTTAACTTTACAAACGACTCTGATGTACAACCTTTACGTTATTTGCAATCATGGCGTTATTTTTATGCGTACAGTAATGACCTTAGACAACAGCTGAAGTTTCGTGATGACATTCGACGGAAAGTAAATTCTCTACTGCAAGATTTTAAGCAAAAGCATAAATTAGAAAATAAAAGTTTAACATTGATTGGAGTGCATGTAAGACGAGGTGACATAGTTTCAACTCTTCATATGGGAAAAACAGTAGTGACGAAAGAATATTTAAAAGAAGCTGTTGAATATTATAAAAGAAGATACAAAAACCTTTTATTTATTGTAGCATCTGATGGTATTGCCTGGGCAAGGAAAAACATGCCTCAAGGTATTTTAGTCTCATACTTAGAAGGGAATTCTTTAGAAATTGACTTTGCAACAATTGGATCATGCAACCATTTTATAATGTCTGTTGGAACATTTGGCTGGTGGGCTGGATGGCTAACAGGTGGAAATGTGATATATTACAAATGGCCAGCCAGAGATAATACAACATGGCGAAAATTATACTCTTACGACTACTCGGATCATTATTTGCCATATTGGATAGGTTTATAATAATAGAAAAAATCTTGGAGATTTGTAAATTATGTAATTCTTATTAGTATACACGGTTCAAGATGAAGGAAAAACAATCATATCGTTGTTCCATTTGATTAATCTTACCACGTATTATAGGGATTTTGTTCTATGTACATTTACTCCATATTCCTTAATTTGTTTCAATCTTATTGTATTATATAAAATGTTTTTCATTGCAGGAACACACATAGGATTATTTTATTTAAACTTCATTTTTCGAATATTACAACTAAGTGTTCTAGTTTTTTTTTTTAGAAATGATGCAAGTTAAATGATGTACAGCAACTATGGTCATGTCATGCTTTGCACGTGTTTCAATGTGTAACCTTTAAACCTTTAAATCAAATCTTATAGAAGGAAATATTTTTTAAAAAGTTTTAAAAATATATACCTATCAGCAAAAATATCGAAATAAAAGAACAAATCCAGTACCAAGGACATCAAAGAACGAAGCCAGTGTTTTATAAGGAATTACAATTTTGAGAACAAAGTAAAACTTTCATGTCTAGGTACTCGCGAAAATCCTCGAGATACCTCTTCTTTTAGAACGGAAGCATCGACCGAAAAGTCTCAGAGTAAAACAAATAGCAAATACTAGTACATTAATAACATTTGAACAAGTAAATACGAAGCTTCCTTGATGTTTTTTTTCTATATTAAAATTTTAATATAAAATTCCAACTATATAATGGATATTCGTACATGCCTTCCGAAAAGATTAAAAAAAAAACTTGAAAGTTTGTTAAAATCAGCTTTAAAAAGATTTTCAATGTTTTATCTTTTTAATTTACATAATTTACGTCGCGAACCTTTATTGGAAAGTCTATTATCACTTCTTCAATAAAAGAGAAAACATTTTGTAAAACATAGGGCGATTCATGTAATAAATTATCTACTCCAAAGTTGATATACAGATAAAAAGATTTTACCTACTTCTCATGTGGATAAATCATACAAATTGACACACCATTCGTATGAGACCATGTTGTAATACTTCCTACCTGTTTTATTTGTAATAACTTACAAAAAATACTGCAACGTTTCAAAATGTGTTGAGTTTGTGCTACTACCACTGTGAATCCAACGTTCAGTTTTTGCTAAAGAAATAAATGAAACGGAAAAAGGGATGGTTAATATTTTTTCTGTTAATAATCTATTTCCAAATCCATACGTTATAATATGAAACTGGAATAAAAAAAGCTTAGAAAATATAGTGGTCTCAGTGACCCATATGTAAGTTTGACATTTATTCAATAAGGCCAAGACAGGTTGGCGTCAACGAGCGCATTGAAAATGTGTAGTTCTATAACAAAACAAGGAAATATTTCATTTTTGAAATTAAAAGGGTAGTTTAAGCTTGGATTAAGACCATACATATATATTGTGATGAGAAAACTGATTATAAGGACTGAGTCATACACTGAAATGAGAAAAAAATGAGAAATGATTGAAAAATAAATCGTCACTTGTTTCAATTGAATTCTTAAAACATACTTTTATAAAAATTGGTCACATCAAAATGTCCTATTTTCAAAAAAATATCTTTTTACATTATTTTTTTTATTTTGATTTTGTTTATTTGCCCGTTCCCTTTATTTCAAAAATAAAGTTGACGCATACAAGAGAATTCAATTGGCTTGGCCAAAAGTTATGTTGCCAAATAAACTTTGGAGATGTTTGGATATCTGTTTCGTATTTAGGATTATTAAGAGAAAGTACATTTTCTATGTAGCGGAAGCTGAAATCAAAGGACTTGGCTAAATGTGTTTGTTTTCTTTAAATAAGCCCTTGTAAAAACTTGGCCTCGTACGAGTAAAGGAAAAGTCAGCTAAAAGCGGCGCACAGTTTGTTCCCATTTGAATCCTTATTGTCTGTTGGAAAACAGGACCTCCAAATTCGACAAAAATATTGTCGAGTAAAAATTCTAACATTTTGATTACGTCAGTCTCAGTGTACTTCTTATTTGAATCGGTGTGTTTCTTAACAAAATATGTCTTGTCTTTCCCTATAACTAAATATGTGTATCTGCGTTCTCCATTTTTGTACAGAAACATTGATGTATTAAATCTGCAATTGCTGTTTTCAGTTTATTGTGTGGCAGGGATGTATAAAGTGTAGAAAAATCAAAAGTTTGATTGCTATGGCAATGGATAAGACCGGTTGAGGATAGCTGTTTAAGGAGATCTTTTGAATTTTTAAGAATCCACATTTGATTCACACCGCTTGTGGAGTAAGCTTTATTATTGCAATTTTTCAGGCCATCTCTGACTGCGGTCAACAAAGTAGTTAGGAGCTGTGAAAGAGGTTTAGTGGTGCATCTGGAAGACCCGGCAATGTCTGTTTGTATGGATTCTTATGAAGTTTAGGTACCAAGTAGATATAAGGCAGTTAATTGTTTTCATCATTAGCTTTTATGTCAAATGATGCTAACACTGAAGTGTGATTTTTTACAATCTCATCCCTCGATATTGTGGTAAGGGTATAAGTAGGGATTCCAGATGAATTGTCGATGCCCATCTCCTTCACAGGGCAGTCGAGATAGTGTTTCTTACACACAAACAGTGTGTTTTTAGAAGCTTTTTCTGCAGGGACAATGACGTAATTTTCATGGAGGTTGGACAGATTTCCTTCTACACGGGGATCTTCAAATATACTGGGATTTCTGGATTTCATAGCTGAGCGATTTACAATTAATGACTTTATGGACCTGATAAGCATCATTTCCATCTTCAACCCTGATACTATTGAGGCAAATTCAACAAAACTGAAGCGGAATGATAAATGGAAGGTTCCGTACAGGAACTGCTCATTTTGTTTCATTTGAGAAAATTAAATTGGCTAGCATGGAGCTTAGTTAAGCACTAGACAGTCATTCGTAGCGTTTGTTCTGTAACTGATAAAGAACATTCAACTAAGTTTTTGTGCAAGATAAAAAAAATAACCACCACAAGATTGCTGATTTGTTCGGATTCAACATGGCAGTAAGTGCGAAACAAAGTTAAATTAATATTTCGATTTCTTTCAGCAAATTAGGTGAAAAAACGAACCACCAGGGGAAATAAAAAAAAAATCTGCAGGAATGACATATTGAAGATCCTTCGCAATATTGTCATCTCGTTCCGATGCGCACATTTTAGTTTAACATAGTACTTTATAGTAAAAACACATTTCCATTATTTTCTCTGAAACTAATGTTCTTTTAATTTCTACAATGATTTACATAAAGTAAGGACAAAAGTCTTTATTTGTTTCAAATTAAAAAGAAAATCGCTGCCAGAACTGAACAGCACAGAACATACTTAAATATTGGCCTTAGTGGGAAATCATTGTTTGATTTTTTTTTTTCTAAGACACACACACTCAGCCAAACTTAACAGGAATGTTGCATTAAAGCTCCTATTCAGGTGCTGCTCTTTTATTTCAAATCTGGCAAAAAAGTTTGCATTTTTTATTCCCCGCTTGGCGACAGCAGATAGATTATGTAATGCAGTCCGTCAGTATGCACGTACGTACGTACTTACGTCCGAATGTGTGAATTGCACCGGATAGCTCTAGAACTATTAGAGGTAAAAACTTGAAACTTGGCACCATACTAGAGTATGATATGCATTAGCCCGATAGGGGTTCGGAGTTTCTGTCAAAACGCCATAGGGGCAAATAATCGGCGAAAACGAATTTTTCGCGATATCCAATAATCGAAAAAATCTCCAAGGCTATTGGGCTAGAAAGTTGAAACACAGGAATCGACTCACATATTATGTAGCAACTTCAAAGAGGGGGTCGGAATTTTCGTATGACCCTTCAGGGCATGGCCTCTAAGGGCCGAGAAAAGAAAAAAAACGATTCAGCTAGAACTCCTCTTACACCTTAAGATGAAAAAACCTTGTTTTTAGCGTATAAGCAAGACTTTAAACGTTGCATGTGCCGAAGGTTTCGGAATGTTAAAATTTAACCTTAGGCCAGAATAATGAGCATAATTGTATTTCGAGTTATCCAGTAATATGCGAAATATTCTGAAGTAATTATGTTTGGAAGCTGAAACTTTCTATGTGGGTTTAATTATGTTTTTCTAATTTGTTAATGATAGCGGACATTTGATATTACCCCTGGGGGCATGCCCTTTCGATACGAAAAGACTTAAAAAAAACAAGTACTCAGCATTTGATTGGAACTTTACATTCAATGTTCATTTTGTTGTTTGCATTTCCTGGGGAATTACTTGAATTGCTTCTTAAATCCAAGGTAAGCATTTAAAATCTTGGCATCGGTCAAATTTGGGAAATTTCCTGAAAATGTCAAAGACCAATAATTGTTTTAATTTATTATATGAAATCACATAATTAAGCAACTTATCAGCCAGTATGAACAATAGAACTTAAAAATGTTATTCTTATATAGACAAATTTTCTGAAACTCTGTGAGACCTATTACTTTTTGGAATTTACCTAGCAACCATATCATTTTGTGGTGCATTATCTTATCAGTGATCATTTTCAATACTCAGATTGAAAAAAAACTTTGATTCTAATTATGGTAAATTTCCTGAAAGTGTTAAAGACCTCTTATTTTTGGAATTCTACCTAGCAAACATATCGTTTTCATACAGTGTGACGGGTGCTGTTAACAGAGCAGGACATGCTTACCCTTCCGGAGCACCTGATGTCACTCTCAGTTTCACTGGAGTTCACACTGTGAGTGCCTTTGTTCTGAATGTTGTGGTTTCTGATTCTGTGCTTTGTGTCTGTCTGGCGTCATTGTTTTTGTGTTCTCGTTTTTGCCCTGTCTTTGGACTTCGATTTTTGTGAATTTCACCCCCTTGTTCCTTCGGTATTCTACTGCCGTTGTTTCATACCACTGCGCGGATATCTCTGCTGGTGGACGATTCGTCCCCGAGGATATCATCCGCTCAGTAGCTTAAGTTTACTTTAGCCAGGAGAATAAAGAATCAAAAGGAATGAATGCCGGCTGGGATGTCTCCCGGGTTAAAAAGTTCCCTTACCGATGAAGCTACGGACACGGGTTCATTTTGACATTTAGGTGTCCAGAGTCGTCAAGTTTGACTGATTTTCAGGAATCAGTTTCAGATCAGTCGTTTACTTCTAACAGCTCAAAAGATTCTATCCCTAAAATTATACCTTGTTCAGTAACATTACATGACATTTTAAATTTTCCAGATCAGCACTTGCAGGGCACAATTTCATCATGCCGCGTTAAAATTTGTAAAACAGGCAACATGCTTATCACAGACACAAATTTCAAAAGTAATTTAACAAACAAAACTTATTGTACAAGAACATACGAAGATCTGAATTGCTCCTCAAAGAATCTTCATTTACGGCTTAGAGTGCTCTCTTTGTGGATTAATATATGTAGGGGAAACAAAAGGTTGAACAAACGTATGTGTGGACATAGATACGAGGTCAAGAACAACAAGACCCGACATGTTTACGCACATTTCAACCAACCTGACCACTCCATCGTAAACATGAAAGTCAGGATTATCGAGAAAATATATCATTCAACAAATAATCCTCTACTAAGTACACCTTACCGTCTACAAAGAGAGGAATACTGGATCAGAGAATTTGGGAGCGCAATACCCTACGGTTGTAACGACAATATAAAAAGTGTAGGCAATCTGTCAAGTCCAGGATGCAGTTCGGTGAATGTGATGAATATATAGAATGGAAGCCAACGCAGACCACGTAGTCATGGACATAGGCACTATACTGCCCCGAGTTTACATGACATCTCAATTAATGGTCTTCTTCCGTTCATGAGCATTCCTCTAGGTATTCATCTGATTCGTACCAAACTGTATTCCTTGCCACTTTCAAAACTTCATTCCTTCTACAAAACATGTTTAGCATCATCCGTAACTGATAGCCATTTCCTAGAATACAAATTAACAGCAATTGTTTTGGATATATCTAACCACAGACTGTTCAAGCCTGTCGCCACATCCGCCAACAAACCTGATAACCGGACATTTATCAAAATTCAATTCGCCAATAAAGGCTTGGACGCTATAAATCGTGCTAACATTCTACATAGCAAAACAGTGACATCAAACATTCCTCCTTATTTTAATGATCAACCAGTTCCACTTATCTCATATTCCTACACTAAACCAATTGCAACTTCCATTTTCAATTACAAACGGGTAATGTGTGACTTCCAAATTGATGACTTTAAAGGCAAACCACCTGATTGTGCTTGCTCTTCTTCCCCATTTAATTATAGTCCGGCTGGACACGTTATAACTGGTGACCTAGATGTCGTAGACAACCTCAAACTACGAGATATCTTCTCAAAAGGTCCCAAATTTCGTGAGCCCCAGCGCATCAACTTATAGGAAGTACAACTTATAGATTTTGATGGATGCAGTTGAAGACTATGCTAGGAAGTGGGCAAAGAAAGAGAAAGAGGGCGTTGACACATTGTCCGACTGGATCAGGTCCATAAAGTCATCAATTGTAAATCGCATCCGGCGCCTAAAAACAGCTATGAAATCCAGAAATTGCAGTATATTTGAAGATCCTCTTGTAGAAAGAACTCTATCCAGCCTCCATGAAAATTATGTCATTGTCCCTGCAGACAAAGCTTCTAACAAC
The DNA here is from genome assembly GCA_002080025.1 of Modiolus philippinarum. Classification (NCBI taxonomy): domain Eukaryota; kingdom Metazoa; phylum Mollusca; class Bivalvia; order Mytilida; family Modiolidae; genus Modiolus; species Modiolus philippinarum. The sequence continues at coordinate 47,893 of MJUU01069908.1, read as the reverse complement.
ATACTGTTTGTGTGCAAGAAACACTATCACAACGGTCTTGTGAAGGAGATGGGCATCGACAGTTCATTTTGAAACCCTACTTATATCCCTACTACAATATCGAGGATGAGATTGTAAAAAAATCACACTTTAGTGTTATCATCATTTGGCATAAAAGCTAATGATGAAAACAATCAGCTCCCTTACATCTACTGGGTACCTTAACTTCATAAGAATCCATACAAACAGTTATTCATTGCCGGGTCTTCCAGATGCACCACTAAACCTCTTTCACAGCTCCTCACTACTTTGTTGACCGCAGTCAGAGACGGCCTGAATAATTACTGTAATAAAGCTTACTCTACAAGCGGTGTGAATCAAATGTGGATTCTTAAAAATTCAAAAGATCTCCTTGAACAGCTTTCCTCGACCAGTCTTACTCATTGCCATAGCATTCAAACATTTGACTTTTCTACACTTTATACAACCCTGCCACACAATAAACTGAAAACAGTACTTGCAGATTTAATACATCAATGTTTCTGCACAAAAAATGGAGAACGCAGATACACCTATTTAGTTATAGGGAAAGACAAGACATATTTTGTTAAGAACCACACCAATTCAAATAAGAAGTACACCGAGACAGACGTAATCAAAATGTTATAATTTTTAATCGACAATATTTTTGTCGAATTTGGAGGTCGTGTTTTCCAACAGACAATAGGGATTCCTATGGGAACAAACTGTGCGCCGCTTTTAGCTGTCCTTTTCCTTTACTCGTACGAGGCCAAGTTTTTACAAGGGCTTATTCAAAGAAAACAAAAACATTTAGCCCAGTCCTTTAATTTCAGCTTCCGCTACATAGACGATGTGCTTTCTCTTAATAATCCCAAATTTAAGGATTATTTACATCAGATCTATCCAAATGAGCCTGAAATTAAAGAAACAACTGAAACACCTACTTCAGCTTCGTACCTAGATCTTTTATTGTATATTGACGAAGATGGACGTTTGAAATCTAAGCTATATGACAAGCGTGATGATTTTAATTTCCCCATTGTGAATTTTCCCTTTCTTAGCAGCAATATACCTACCTCTCCGGCCTATAGAGTGTACATTTCACAGTTGATTCGTTAATGTCGACCTTGTAGTTTGTACAGTGATTTTTTGAACAGAGCAAAAACACTGTCCCAAAAGCTGCTTAGACAGGGATTTGTTCAACCTTTGTTAATTTTATCCCTCAAGAAATTCTATGGCCGTCACCATAGCATCATTGAAAGATATGACGTGTCAGTATCCCAAATGAAAGTGGATATTTTCAGCTAGATTCACGTCTTCCCGGATTTGACTACCGACTTTGACATTTTCCCGGATTGAATCACTCACAGTGTGACGGGTGCTGTTAACAGAGCAGGACATGCTTACCCTTCCGGAGCACCTGATGTCACTCTCAGTTTCACTGGAGTTCACACTGTGAGTGCCTTTGTTCTGAATGTTGTGGTTTCTGATTCTGTGCTTTGTGTCTGTCTGGCGTCATTGTTTTTTGTGTCTAACGCCATTGTTTTCTGTGTTCTCGTTTTGCCCTGTCTTTGGACTTCGATTTTTATGAATTTCAGTCCTTTGTTCCTTCGGTATTCTACTGCCGTTGTTTCAATTCCTAACAGTAATGAAAATCATTTGCAATAAAAAGATTGCAAAAACAAACTTTGATTTCTATTAGGTAAATTTCCTAAAAAGTCTTAAAGACGTGTTTTTTTTTTTGAATTTTACTATACAACAATATCTTTTTTCAATTCCAAACAGTAATGATGATAATTTCAAAAGTCAGATCGCAGAAAACTTTGATTCTTATTTCGGTAAATTTCCTGAAAGCCTGAAAGACCTGTTATTATTATTATTTTTTTTTTTTAATCCTTCCATTCTTAAAAGTAATGATTATCATTTTCAAAAAAATATGTTGCTCTTGTTCTGGTAAGTTTCCTGGAATCCTCAAAATCCAGTATTTTTGGGGGGAATTTAACCTAGCAGCCATAACTTTTTTATTCCTTACAGAAACAGTAGTTGTTTTGAATAGTAAGACTGCAAACATAGTATATTCTGGTTTTGGTAAATTTCAAAAATCTGTAAAAGTCCTGTTATTGTTGGGAAGTCTATATATCAACCTTATCCTTTTGAATACCTTACAATAATTGGAATTGTTTTCAATAGTAAGACTGCAAAATCTATAATTTCGAATTAAATATTTACATTTTCAAAACTTTAGTATTGGTCCTACAAGAGTTGGAATTGCAATCTATGACTTTTTTCGTTGATTTTGCAAAAACAATGGGAATTCATACAGCGATTTATAAAAACACTATTTACATTATCTGATGTTAGGGATTTTTTATTTGCTAGAAATATGACTCTGTCGTTACGCCTGTAGTAAATTGTCTGTTAGAAAAGCGTTTCTGAAACGTGAAAAAAAAATGATTCTCTTGCGTGATGTGCATCAGCAGAGAAAAAAAAATCACATCATATACAATCACATAGCATATTTATTTCCAATATTTGCTTTCATCTACATTGAAGAGACATTAGTTGTCGTAATGCGCATACTGTAAAGTGGAAAATTTTTGCGGCTTTTCTGTTTTCGCGATTTTCGCCTTTGAAACGGAACGCGAAAATAAAACGGCGCAAATTTACTTGTTTATTATTGAAGTAAATGGTAACTTTGGCAGCGCGAATTCAAAACTGAACGAACTAAAACCCTGTCAATTTCCCGCCAAAAAAGACGGCGCGAAAATTTCCCGGTTTACAGTATGCATAATCAAAATTAACAGCAACTTCAGTATTATGTTATTTATTACCACTGGGCCTATGCCTCTGCTAGTGGGCTGTTAGTCCATGATGATATTTACCAAACCAGTAGCTGAACCGAAAACCGATTTGATCTGGAAACTTGCAATATTATAAATTAAACGTAATTTTGAAAGAAAGGTGAAAGAATGCTCGCCGCTAAACTGCCGTCTAGCTCAAGAAATCTAGTCTGCTTTTAAAACACTGTCGTACTACGGAAGAACGTTTTATAATAGGTAAGATTGAATCCATACAGAGAGATAACGTTTCAGTTAGCAGAATGCAAGGCAAGGATAAGGATAGTAAAATCAACAGAGAGAGATTAAGTGCTCCCATTAAACGTATGAACTTAGTTGAAAACTTAATGTTCAAAAATGAAGATCTTTTTGCTGCTAAAGACACCGATTTGGGACATGCGAATGCAGTTACTATGATGATGGGTAATGGAAACAACCCTCCAATTCTCCTTTACATAATGGAGATTTAGTTGAAAAAGGTATAGAAGAAATGTAAATTGCAAATATTATAAGAAAATCAAGGTCACCGTGGTGTTTCCCTGTGGTCAACATTTTTTGCATAGACTTTAGAAAATTGAACGAAATCACGAAAAATAATAGTTGGCCCTTTCCTTTATTAGATGATATATAAGCCATATTAGGTAAATCAAAATACTACATATGTTTGGACTTAAGGGGTGGTTATTGGCAGGTTTATATGGGAAAGAAGGACAAAGAAAAGACAGCATTTGTTTGCCACAAAGGTTTATTTAAGTTTAATCGTATGCCTTTTTGTTAAAAGTATGCTCCGAATATTTTCTCGGAATTAAAGGGACTTAATAAGTTTACCGTTGTATATTTTGATGATATTTTGATTTGTTCGTCTTCCTGTATCGGCGATCCGATATCCATTAAGTTTTTCAGTTGGTAGCTTTCTCAGACTCTTATATATAGATAAACATAAAGCAAAGTAAAGCAAAGCAAAAACAACCGAAATCCTTATTGTGCTAGATCTAAACAGATACACGCAATTCGGATAATTTATAAACTTTCAGTATGAGCAATGTGAATAGTATAAATAGTGTTTATATGTCAACTCTATCCGAGTCTTTTTCAAATCAACAAATAATTAAATACCGAAGTTACTGTGAATTTAATTTCTGCATATGCGCATTTCGACAACTTATGTCTCTTCAGTGCATATAAAATCTAAACATTTGAAAGACCACCAACCCAACTCAAACATGTGTAAAAACTGATAGAGAACAAAATAACCAATATGATCTAAAAGCCAAAACCATCTAAGGACAGAGCTTTGCATGAGGGAGATACTCCTTAGTTTTCAACATATATAATAAAACAATAAATTATTTACAAAAAAGATACACTGCAAAACTTAATTTCATGGGTTAACTAAGGCGTGACCTCAGTTATAGTATTGTGAAAAAATATTTGCCAACAGAAGGCTGCTACAATAAATAAAAATAGAAATAATATAAGTATCTGTATAAAATAATTATAGCAACACTATAATGCAAATTGATGTCAAATTTACAGCAAATTTTCGCCCTTCCACAGGCTTCGTCAGGCTGATTATTAATTCTCTACGCACATGTTTGCATGTGCGATAAAAATATTTTTGTCCGTACGCTTACATTTACAATGGAAATTGAAACATAGATATTGATGTTTTTTATGACATAGTTTAAGCTTAAAATAGTAAATATTAAATATGAAATAATTAAAAAAGTAAAATTAATTAGAGTGATGTTAACATAAGTGTTTTACCCTGAAAAAAAATACTTCTTTTTTTTAATTTGTTGTTACTGTTGAATTTTATTTGGTCACATTCGTTAAAACCGTTGGGTTCTAAAGTACAAAGCTGGTGAATCGAAGAAATTTTGGGTCCACCATCTTTGCATAAACCCAACGGTCTAAACTCTTCTACAAATCTGAAACTGGATGTAAAGAGCTTGATAAAAATGTGCTTTGTGCAAGAACATACAGTTGGGTGCTGACGCAACATTCCATCAAAGTGCACTCCAAAAGCGTTCCTCGCGTGCACTTCGCGTGCACTTGAAAGTGATTCCATGACAGCCTAGAGTGAACTTGTGACCACTTTCAAGTGCACTTGAAAAGGAGATGCGATCGCGGGAGTGATCGCAAAGTGCACTTGAAGTGAACTTCGTGGCAGCTTTGGATTGCTCTTAGCGATTGGTCAGTTCAAAACACGTGATATTAATATGACGAAATTAACTTTAGCAAAAAGTATGAAAACTCGACGACTTAACTCTCTTTTTAATCTTTTTTTTATAATCAATTAAAACCAAAATGCCATTATAAATTATAGCGTTCTTTTATTTATACATTCCAAGGGTGTTTTATCGAGGCCTATGTTCATGCTTCAGACATTAAATTCGTGTGTAATTTCAAAAAAACTTTCTTGCAATACCAAATTTATACATGACCTCAAAAGTGGAAGATATTAATTGTCAGTGCTTATTTCAATTGTCGCAACATGGGACTAATATTAGTCCCAGTCGCAAAACATCATTTGTATGCATTTTTCCCAAAATTACCTTCTAAGATTGAAATATTTGGCATTTCAGCTTTTTTCCTTTCTCGCGATACCAAATTTATACATCTTTTGTCAAAAATGACCTCAGAAGTGGGAGATATTATATGTCGGTGCTTATTTCAACTGTCGCGACACAACATTTATATGTATTTTTGACAAAATTACCTAATAAGATTTAAATATTTTGCATTTCAGCTTTTTTCCTTTCTCGTGATACCAAATTTATACATCTTTTGTCAAAAATGACCTTAGAAGTGGGAGATATTATATGTCGGTGCTTATTTCAATTATCGCGACACACCATTTATATGTAAATTTCCCAAAACTACCTTATATGATTGAAATATTTTGCATTTCAGCTTTTTTTCCTTTCTCGCGATACAAAATTTATATATCCTTTGTCAAAAAATGACCTCAGAAGTGGGAGATATTATATGTTGGTGCTTATTTCAATTGTCGCGACACAACATTTATATGTATTTTTCCAAAAAGTACCTTGTAAGATTGAAATATTTTGCATTTCAGCTTTTTTCCTTTCTCGCAATACCAAATTTATTCATCTTTTATCAAAAACGACATCAGAAGTAGAAGATATTATATGTCAGTGCTTATTTCAATTGTCGCGACACAACATTTATATGTATTTTTCCCAAAATTACCTTATAAAATTGAAATATTTTGCATTTCAGCTGTTTCCCTTTATCGCGATACCAAATTTATGCATCTTTTGTCAAAAATGTATCCAAAAGTGGGAGATATTATATATTGGTGCTTATTTCAATTGTCGCATGAATTTTTCCCAAAATTACCTTATATAAAAACTCTTTGAAAAGATGTGATAAAGTAAAACATTTAAAAAAGATTTTAAAAAATGAATCATTTTGGTTATTTGTAAAGATTTAGTATAAACCGCATAATGTAAACCTAACTTTCTCAAACATATTGTAAAGATTTACAAAAAGCTATATCGTAAATATACATCTTCTTCAAAGGATATAATAAGTAATTTTGTTTTGAAAAATGAATTATTTTCGTCATGTTTAAAGATTTAGTGTACACGTCTATAATCATTTTTGTAGCAGGAAATATTATCTGACATGTTTTATATTTAACAATATTTTATATATAACTGCATTGGAATTTTTTTTCGCATTTTCTTATCCAAAAAAACGCTACGTGGAAATAAATTTTTATTCCCTCGGCTATCGCTTAAAATTTGATCTAACTATATATATATATATATTTTCAAGTGCACTTCGCGTTCTCTTAGCTGTCGTGAAGTTCACTTTTTTGGAATAGGTAGCTATTCCATGACAGGTATTTTCGCGTTCACTAGTGAACTTCAAGTGCACTTGAAAGCTGTCGCGAGGATCACTATTTAAAACGAGGTTATCTTATATATATAGTTAGATCGCATTTTTTATAAGCGATAGCTGAGGTTATAAAAATTTATTTCCACGTAGACTTCTTTTTGATAAGATAATGCTAAAAAATACCAATGCAGTTATATATAAATAATAAAACATGTCACATAATATATTACCGCTACAAAAATGAAAACTGCAGTCGTGTAGAATTATAAGAACGTGTATTCCAGTTTCAGATCTGTTTTTGAACGATTTTATTGCCTCAATTCGCTTAAAATGGCAAGTTGCACTTCCCGCGTATACCCCATTAACCAAATTCTTTATAAATGACAAAATGTCAGATTTTCAATATGTGATTTATACTAAATCTTTACAAATGACCAAAACATCTCATTTTTTAAAATAGTTTATCTTATTATATCCTTTTAAAGTAGTTGGTTTTATATGTTCTGATCTGGGACGAATATATCCCAGTTGTGATATAGCTTTTTGTAAATCTTTACATAAATATGTATGAAAAGTCAGGTTTATACTAAATCTTTACAAATGACCAAAATAATTCACCTTTTTAAATATTTTACTGTATCATACCATTTTACATGTCGCGATATAACTTTTTGTAAATCTTTAAATGAATATGTTTGAAAAGTCAGGTTTTCATTATGCGGTTTATACTAAATCTTTACAAATGAATAAAATAACTCATTTTTAAAAATATTTTAACTTTATCACATCCTTTCAAAGAAGTTTTATATACGGGTATATTAAATGTAATATTTCCCACTTTTGGATTCATTTTTGACAAAAGATGAATAAAATTGGTATTGCGAGAAAGTAAAATAGCTAAAATGCAAAATATTTCAGCCTTATAAGGTAATGTTAGAAAAAATACGTATAAGTGTTGTTTCGCGACAATCGAAATAAGCACCAACATATAATATATCCCACTTTTGAGGTCATTTTTGACAAAAGATGTATAAATTTAGTATGGCAAGAAAGGAAAAAAGCCAAAATGCAAAATATTTCAATCTTATAAGGTAGTATTGGGAAAAATACATATAAATGTTGTGTCGCGACAATTGAATAAGCACCAACATATAATATCTCCCACTTTTGGATTAATTTTTGACAAAAGATACATAAATTTGGTATTGCGAGAAAGGAAACAGCTAAAATGCAAAATATTTCAGTCTTATAAGGTAATATTGGAAAAGATACATATAAATGTTGTGTCGCTACAATTGAAATAAGCACAGACATATAATATCTCCAATTTTTGAGGTCATTTTTAACAAAAGATGTATAAATTTCGTATCACAAGAAAGGAAAAAAAGCTAAAATGCAAAATATTTCAATCTCATAAAGTATTTTTGGGAAAAAACACATCGATATTGTGTCGCAACAATTGAAATAAGCACCAACATATAATATCCCCCACTTATGGATTCATTTTTGACAAAAGATGCTACAATTTGGTATAAAGAGAAAGACAAAAAGCTAAAATGCAAAATATTTCAGTCTTATATGGTAATTTTGGAAAAAAAATACATATAAATGTAGTGTCACGACAATTGAAATAAGCACCGACATATAATATCTCCCACTTTTGGGGTCAATTTTAACAAAAGATGTATAAATTTAGTATTGCAAGAAAGGAAAAAAGCTAAAATGCAAAATATTTCAATCTTAGAAGGTAATTTTTGGAAAAATAAATCTAAATGTTGTGTCGCAACAATTGAAATAAGCACCGACATCTAATCACTCCCACTTCTGAGGTCATTTTTAACAAAAGATGTATAGATTTTGTATTGTGAGAGGGGAAAACGCTAAAATAAAAAATATTTCAATCTTATAACGTAATTTTGAGAAAAATACATATAAATGTTGTGTCGCGACAATTGAAATAAGCACCAACATATAACATCTCCAACTGTTGGATTATTTTTTGAAATTACCAAGGACGTATATTATATATACGTCCTTGAAATTACATATGAATTTAATGTATCCAGCATGAACATAGGCCTCGATAAAATACCCTTTTTTGAAAGATTTATTAAGAATATAATATGACGTAAGCATGGAATAAATATATAAAACAAAACAACGCTCATAATAATTTATAATGGCATTTTGGTTTTAATTTATTATCAGAAATATATTAAAAAGAAAATGAAGTCGTCGAGTTTTCATACTTTTTGATTAAAGTTAATTTCGTCATATTAATATCACGTGTTTTGAACTGACCAATCGTTAAGAGCAATCCAAAGCTGCCACGAAGTTTACTTTAAGTGCACTTTGAGATCACTCCCGCGATCGCATCTTCTTTTCAAGTGTACTTGAAAGTGGTCACTGGTTCTCTCTATGCTGTCATGGAATCACTTTCAAGTGCACGCGAAGTGCACGCGAGGAACGCTTTTGAAGTGCACTTGGATGGAATGTTGCGTCAGCACCCAACTGTATTTTCTTAAAACTGGTTTTTCATCAGGTTTTGAAATATGATACAAAATATTTTTTTTATTATAAGATATTTCCTTCGAAAACTTTTGTTTTCTGTTTCAATTCTTAGTTGTTTAATAAGTTGCATAATATTTAAATATTTTAATATTATAATCTCCCTCTTGTTTAGCTGACATGTCAAAATTTTCAATCGTTTTAACAGGTTCTTCTTAATCTCCACTTACATTTAATTTATAACTAGCAAACTGTTTAGGACTAAACAGTTTTGTCACTTATATCTACACTAATATCTTCTGTTTCTATCTCAACATTGTCTGGGAAGATTCCCGAAAATAGATCAGCTGAATTCTCACTTCCAGAAATGTATACAATTTTACAAATGTAAGGAGAGATTTAAACTCCCAATTTTTTTTTTTCATTTGGGATTCCAAAATATATTTCAACGTCTGTGGTCAGTTTTGATTATAAATTCAACACAATGTAAATCATGATCTAGTTTTGCATAAAGTATAATGAATTGCAAAAGCTTTTTTTTTTTCAATTATTGGTAATTTTTCCTGAGTTTTGCTAAGTCTATGGGATAAAACTTATATTTAACACCATATGATTTGTGTTCATCCTCTCCTCTTGTGTTAATCATGCACCTATGCATGAATTACTAGCGTTAGCGTGAAGAAAATATGGTTTCAGAACATCTGGATAAGCTAATAATGGTATAACAGTTAGCGTTTTCTTTAGAAATTCGAAAGCTTTCTGATACTCGTCTGGCCAATTAAATTTTGCATAATTTTATTTAACTGAATGATTGGTTCTGCTATTTTTGAAATTTGGAATAAAGCGTCTGTAAGAACTAGTTAATACGATATGAGAATTAAATCTTGAACAGAAGTAGGTAGTTTGATAGATTTTATGGCCTATACAATTTGTGGGTCAGGTTTGACACAATGTTCATAAATACAGAACCTTAATATTTTTTTTTCTTGTTGCAAAGAGTAGCATTTTTCTTCAATTTTAATTTTAATCCTTGTTTCCGAAGCCTATGAAAACCAGTTTTAACATGTTTCAGACGTTCTTCCAATTAGTCTAGAAGATTGTGCAACGATATCGGTAATATATATATAAAAGTTGTTAAAATAAAATGACAAAACTTTCAGTCAATATATGACTTTCTTCAAGGTTTTAAACACGCTATAATACGCTATAATATAATTACGATTGATGATTCCATAACTTAATTATACTGGGACATTATACATCGAATGTCCGTTTTTTTTCTTTCACACTTGTAAATAGAAAATGTAGCTTTATAATTATCAGTGTACACAAGATGTCAAATATTTTTACATACAAGTTTGAAATGAAACATCTTACAGTTCAATTAACTTCCACAAATTTATAGTATCAACTATACAAATAAAAATATAATGAATAAAAAACTCTGGCTAAGTATAAGATATATTGGAACTTGAAAAATCCCCCTTAGTTTACTTTATAGGTCTATTTTTTCTATTTATACCGTCCGGATGTAAAACCTTGAGTTCTTAAATCCAAATATTTTCGGCCTTCACGTTGGAAATCACTCCATTGGCTGTTCTGTCAAATGACGAGGATTTTAGTTCCATTAAAATCCTCGATACTGTGGTCTGACAACCTGAAGTTTTGACTCACGGGCAGAAGGGCAGAAGTGGCTTTTTACTCAGGTCATTTCAGTGTCCATTCAGACGTTTATGGAATGGCCGCTTTGACTCGCCCACGTATTGTAGATTACAAACGTTACACTGCAGCAAATAAAAAAATATTTATGCTTTTGCAGTTTGTACCTTTTTGTAGTAATATATATATAAAAAGTAATTATAGCAATCATATAATGAAATAATAAAATACACGAATCTATCAGCAGCATGTTTATCCTACCAATCTTAATAAATAATGCATAGTAGCCTTGTTTATGAAAAACGGAAACAATGTTCACAGACACTGTCTATGTAACGCCAAAGTCTATGCTTCCAAATGCTTATTATCTATCAAACAACGACAGTAGAATACCCAAGGAACAAAAAAGTAGTATTGACAAAAATCGAAATCAAATGACATGGCAAAAACGAGAGAACAGAAAATAATGACCTTAAACAGCTACGCAGTACAGAAATACAAAAAACAACAACAAGCAAATGGAGTATGGATGATTGCAGAGTTTGTCTCTCGTGCTTCGTGGTGACCGTAGAAAGTCTCCCCGTGCTTGGCGTTTATGCTCTTATAATATTACAGTTATGTCGTGCTTATTCGTGAGAAAATTTCTCATACGTTTTCTTATTCATTCATTTTTTCAATTTGGCTGTTGAATATTTTCATTGTTTTTACTAAAATGTTTTAATCTGTACACACGACTTTTTTTTAATTTCAAGCCTTTCAAGTTACACTGCAATGTTTCCCTACATCTATTTTGATGTGTCCTGTGTTGTCTATCGATATTGTTTTGTCCTTAATTTTGTCTTTTGTCGTACTATTTAATGACAAAAATTTGTAGGCAGACATTGCCCGGTTTTACTTTTTTTCTCATTGACCGCTTCCGACATGTGTTGTTTAAATGACATATTTTTGCTGCGATTGATGTTGTTCAACATACAATTTTTATCCAGAATACCGCTTAAATGCGCGCTAGGGACCGTCTTTGTCTCGCTTTGGATGGGGTAGAATATTGTTCACCTCTTGTTGAAGACCCTCAGGCGACATCAAGATGTAGAAAGAAATAAAACTCTGTCCTTGATAAACTGGAGATTTCTAGGTATCTTGTGCGTTTTTGTCACATGTACATTCACTCCATCTACTTTCATTCATTTGTGAATAATTGTTTTCTGATCTTTACCAAGGTATAAGAAATAAAGTTCGATTATCTATGTACCTGCTCGTACTAATAAAGTCACTCTATAATTAGCATGCTTTGCATTTAATTACTATTTAACGTTACCTTAATATCATAAACAAACCAATTATTCAGCTGAAAATTATTTCACTGAATTCTTAAATAACAATAATCTTGCAATGATGAAGATATGGAAACCATTTGAGAGTGCTTTACAAAAATTTCATCCTTTACAATTGCCAAAAGTTATAAAATGAAATGAGCAAACTCCCATGGGACATTAAATTGATCGTTTACAAATTTTAGAAAATGCTTCAATGGACCTTTAACTTCAAACATGGGTTCTTAATTTTATATGGGCAGTCCTCATTGTAATACTTTGAATATGTATTTATATTTGTATTAGATATAACAAGAATAGAATATTGAAATTGTGTTGTTAACCAATAATAAGAGTGGCAAATAAGAACTTAGTGCCACACCTAGTTCTCAATTTGTTTCGCCTCCCACAACCGAGGGTGGAATTAACTCCCGAAGAGAAGTGTACTCTGTTTAAGTGACTGAAGAGGTACAGAATGTTGCAAAGTCATTATATCCAATGTAAGTTATATCAAATTCCGTAATTACTGTAAGCAAAGACCGTTCAGCCAAAAAATAATTTTAAATATAAATCAGTTCCTAGATGAATTTTATTGCTGATGTTTATTGCAGAGATATTTTTATTTTGATTAATATTTTATTGTAACTGTAAGTCTTTTTCATGCTTACCCATCCGGAGCCCCTGATGTCATTCTCGGTTTTTAAGGAAGTTCACACTGTCAGTACTTTAGCTTTTGCGTGTTGTCTTGTACATCATAATTTAAAATTTTAGTTTTGTCTTCGTCATTGATGTTTAGATTACCGATTTGTCCGTGTGATTGTTTGAATACTTTAGATTGAATCACTCACAGTGTGACGGGTGCTGTTAACAGAGCAGGACATGCTTACCCTTCCGGAGCACCTGATGTCACTCTCAGTTTCACTTGAGTTCACACTGTGAGTGTCTTTGTTCTGAATGTTGTGGTTTCTGGTTCTGTGCTTTGTGTCTGTCTGGCGTCATTGTTTTTGTGTCTAGCGTCATTGTGTTCTGTGTTCTTGTTTTTGCCCTGTCTTTGGACTTCGATTTTTGTGAATTTCACCCCTTTGTTCCTTCGGTATTCTACTGCCGTTGTTAGATATTTATGAAAGCTTTCTCAAAATTTTACCATGGTACTCTTTCAGGAATGGAGATGTAACATTCACCATGTACTTCAATTGTTTTTTTTCTAAGGGCTAGAAAATGCCGTGTATCATGTTATTTTCGCATCGGCTTTTGTTTGCGATTTTGATGTAAAACAAGCAAGTAGAAAAATGCTAATTTTATAATTCGCGTTTTCATCTTCAATCTAATGCATTTGAAGGGGTGGTGAAATGTACGCGGAGTCTAAAATTCGCGTATAATTACCTACCGCGAACCTAGCGAAAATTAGACACAGAATATTGACAGAATATTCTTCAGGATCCCGTTAAATTGGCTTTGGGATCCAATGACCTGAAGATATTACAGGTATACTGGCCTCTCACTGATACTGCCGATGTCTACTGAAATCTATGATAATTCTTTACCGAAACCTTCGGGGAGTTTTGAGTTTGATCTTTATTCCGTAGTGCGACAGTTTTTTACCAGCAGACTAGGCTCCTTGAGCTAGCCGGCAGTTTAGCGGCGAGCACTCCTCGACCCATCTTTCTAAATTACGTTTTGTCTTTTTCTTTCCTTCTCAAGATTGTGGTCTTGGAGTTAGTAGTCTACCTGTATTGGGTTTTATTTGTATGTTTCATTATACTATAGGGAAACGGAATAGAGAAAGGGGAGGTTTTGGTACCCATAAACCGGTTTAACCCTACCGCTAGCTCTTGCTAGTGCCGGTACCAAGTCCGGCTATCCCGAGTTTCTATCGTTGTCCATGTTTGTCTTTTGTCATTTTATTGTTTTTCTCGCGCGGTTCCCTGGTGGATTGTGGCATGTGATTGTGGTTTACGGTCATTGTAGTCGTTTCTTGTTATCTTTCTTATATTAACACGCGATAATTCCCTATAAACGGTATCCCTCAGTGATAATTTGTCGCAAGCTGGGCAGGACTTGCTTACCCTTCCTGAGCACCTGATGTCACTCCCGATTTTCATGGGAGTTCACACTATGAGTGCCTTAGTTCTTAATGATATCGTTTTTATTTTTGTGCATTGTACCTCTCTCAAGTCTTGTTTTTTCCTTGTTTTTCTCTGATGCCTTTTGTGCCATGTCTTTTGACTTCTATTTTTTGTGGTTATCGCTTCTCTTGTTCCTTTGGTATTCTACTGCCGTTGTTTCAACCGGTGTAAAAAGACCCGAGAAGGCTGTTATTTTATATTGATAACCGTTGTGTATTTTGGATTTAAAATTATCCATGGGATTGTTCCACTTTATACATGTGTTATATACATCGTTAGTGTGGTCTTTATATTGTTTGATGTCGTTATATTACCTGTCTACAATGGAACCTGTGTTTGTTACACGAATACTGCAATGTTGGACCTAGACCATGGCAAAATGCGTTTAAGTGTTTCTGAGAAATCTGCATTGGTGGATTATACCTGGTACAACGTGGGATAGCTACGTTGGAAATGTACTTGAAATATTTGACAATTCTTCTAAAAACGTTGGGACGGAAAATGTAACATAGTATGTGTACAACATGTGTTTATCTTTTAACTGAAAACTGTAGACGAAATAAAAATTATTCAGGTTCTCTAATTACCTTAATTGCGACTGTTCATTACAGGATACCATCTATTAATTGGTGGGGAACAATGAACACTATTAATTAATTTTGTTTCATAAAACACAACGCGTGATGTCTTATGCAAAATAAGCTTAACGCAGTTACTAAATTACCTAACTAGGACTATACACCCAGAATACCAGATTCAAGAGATTCTGATAAATGCTGGTGTAAAAAAAAACTATACGATCAGATTATTGGGAACATTTTGAATTGTTCTTTTTATCGTACGAAACTTTTTTTTTTTTGTTTTCTACTATTTTGTACTCGTGATTATTTTACATGTTATTTTATTATGAACAATTAGTTCTTAAAGCATTAAGCATAACGTTACACGTATTGTAAAAACACTTTGTCAGTTGAGTTTATCTTTGTTGACGATCCTGCATTCATGGAACTACGGATAAAAAGATACCGCCCAAACCGGCGCTAGGGGCCGTCTTGAACTTACTATGAGGTATGAGCCAAGCTCATTCTTTAAGGCCTCATGGTGAAGATAGAGAACAACAATAAAGCCGTTATTCCTTTAATTTACTTTGTTTCAATTGCGTTTACTCCATATCCCTTCATTACTTCTGTTATTCTTTTCCTATGTGGCTGTATGCGATGCATAGAAAGACATAACATATAAGTACAAGTAAGCAAACACACACAAAAAAAAAAACAACAGACAAACCTTTTAATGTGAAAATACACAAGAGGCTGAACTTTTGAAAAAAAAAAAAACATATATGCATCCCTCAATTCTTTCTTGCAGAAATATAATAAACTCTTAGACAAAAATTTTGAATATTCGTGTTTTCTTATCCAAATGTGTAGTTTGGAAGCTTTATGCACAAAAGTGTGTGGATTAAAGTATACTAGATTTTCTTTAAAAATTGTTTTCTTACTCTGAAGTTTGAAAGTCTCTGATTATACGAATCCTTTAACCCGTCCTGAAACCCACTTGTTGTATAAATGGGACATTTTTTTAAAGAAATATTGGAAGTCCAAAATTTCCCCCCAAAAAGGCAATTTTCGATGCCCATCGTGTACTAGAATGATTTAAAATATAATTTCTGCGATTTAAATGGATAATTTGAATATATGAAAACAAACAGCCCTGAAATATCTACAACAATCTCAACAAAAAATATTCCATAATTATGACCAAGAGTATATTTTGTCCATGGATGGCACACATCAACCGCTACCTGACGGACTATGACTTGCGTATCACGTTTCAGAAAGCAGGTTATGTGTCTGTCATTTCTGAAAAAAAGCATAGGTGGTAAGTATCGATTTTTTTATAGACTTTGGTTATGAATATTTTGAAATTGTTGAAGTTTCGATCCGCACTAAAATTAAAAGATTCATTTTTTTTTTACTTAGTACTGATAAAGCCATTTTATTCCACTGTCTACATAGTTTCAATTTCCATTGCTGTTGCTGAAACTAAGGAACTTTGCGTCATAAAACCGGCTTAACTCACCATTTCTTCTTAAATGCCTTACCAAATCAGGACTGTGTGGTTGACAATTTTTCGCTTACTTTTGCATCGTCTTTGTTTATTTGCCCTTTGCATTTGGGTTCTTGAAAATTTAGTAAGATAATTTTGTTAATGCTTTTATTTGATATACATCAATTCAAATATTTAGTCGAAAAGTTATGTTGATTGAAAATTTACACAGTTAAGGAGAACATAGCATTCAAAATTCATGTGTAGTATTACTATTACTACTGACAACTTTTGTTTCTCCATTAGGAAATATCCATTATTTCCTTTGTTGTGTGATGAAGAGTAAAATTCACCTTAACTAAAATTAGATGTGCCTTCACTAAAATTAGATGTGTCTTTCTGATGGGAAGCCTTTATTAATGATGAATCGTATTTTGTCAACACACACAGATTTGTATTGAAATTTTAAAATTACATTGTATATGCCACTCTAAATTGGCAAAGAATTTTGTTTCCGTTATATTTGATTTGGCGAAATTGTCATTTCAGTATTTCCTTAACATATAAAAGAGCCATTTTTATATTTTATTTCAGATGCAGTGATCCTAGTAACATCATCTTTACTTATAGGCTTGTTTCCTTTAAAATATCTATCCGTAAATGCAAATGTGAATAGCGAATTTCAAGAAAAACATAATGTTGGAGAAAATAATTTTAAAACAAATTCATTGGGTTTTCTGCAAGAAAGGAAATATTATATCTGTCCTGATTTTAAACACTTTGGGAAATTTGGAAATACACTACATATATATGCTTAAAACTATGGAATTGCTCGAACGAAGGGAATGGGTTTTTGTATTGATACATTATGTCCACTACTGAGACTCTTAAAGATGAATACAACTCTTCTCCCTAAAGGATTTAAACCATATAAACAAGTTAAAAAAGTCATTGAACACATTCCAATGGTTATAGTGAAAAGGTTCTTAAATTTACAAATGACTCTGATGTACAGCCTTTACGTTATTTGCAATCATGGCGTTATTTTTATGCGTACAGTAATGACCTTAGACAACAGCTGAAATTTCGTGATGACATTCGACGGAAAGTAAATTCTCTACTGCAAGATTTTAAGCAAAAGCATAAATTAGAAAATAAAAGTTTAACATTGATTGGAGTGCATGTAAGACGAGGTGACATAGTTTCAACTCTTCATATGGGAAAAAACAGTAGTGACGAAAGAATATTTAAGAGAAGCTGTTGAATATTATAAAAGAAGATACAAAAACCTTTTATTTATTGTAGCATCTCATGGTATTTCCTGGGCAAGAAAAAACATGCCTCAAGGTATTTCAGTTTCATACTTAGAAGGGAATTCTTTAGAAATTGACTTTGCAACAATTGGATCATGCAACCATTTTATAATGTCTGTTGGAACATTTGACTGGTGGGCTGGATGGCTAACAGGTGGAAATGTGATATATTACAAATGGCCAGCCAGAGATAATACAACATGGCGAAAATTATACTCTTACGACTACTCGGATCATTATTGGCCATATTGGATAGGTTTGTAATAATAGAAAAAAAATCTTGGAGATTTGTAAATTATATTTAATTCTTATCAGTATACACGGTTCAAGATGAAGGAAAAACAATCATATCGTTGTTCCATTTGATTAATCTTACCACGTATTATAGGGATTTTGTTCTATGTACATTTACTCCATATTCCTTAATTTGTTTCAATCTTATTGTATTATATAACATGTTTTTCATTGCAGGAACACACATAGGATTATTTTATTTAAACTTCATTTTTCGAATATTACAACTAAGTGTTCTAGTTTTTTTTTTTTTAGAAATGATGTACAGCAACTATGGTCATGTCATGCTTTACACGTGTTTCAATGTGTAATCTCTTATCAGCAATCTTTATATAAAATGTTATAGAAGGAAATATTTTTAAAAAGTTTTTAAAATATATACCTATCAGCAAAAATATCGAAATAAAAGAACAAATCCAGTACCAAGGACATTACGGAACGAAGCTAGTGTTTTATAAGGTATTAGAATTTTGATAACAAAGTAAAACTTTCATGTCTTGGTACTCGCGAAAATCCTCGAGGTACCTCTTCTTTTAGAACGGAAGCATCGACAGAAAATTTTCAGAATAAAACAAATAGCAAATACTAGAACATTAATAACATTGGAACAAGGTTAATACGAAGCTTCCTCGATGTTTTTTTTTTTTCTATATTAAAATTTTAATATAAAATTTCAACTATATAATAGATATTCGTACATGCCTTCCGAAAAGATTAAAAAAAACTGGAAAGTTTGTTAAAATCAGCTTTAAAAAGATTTTCAATGTTTTATGTTTTTAATTTTATATAATTCACGTCGCGAACTTTTATTGGAAAGTCTATTATCCGTTCTTTAATAAAAGAGAAAACATTTTGTAAAACATAGGGCGATTCATGTATCAAATTGTTGATATGCAGAGAAGAAGATTTTACCTACTTCTCATGTAGATAAATCATACAAATTGACACACCATTCGTATGAGACCATGTTGTAATACTTCCTACTTGTTTTATTTGTAATAACTTAAAAAAAATACTGCAACGTTTCAAAATATGTTGAATTTGTGCTACTACCACTGTGAATGCAACGTTCAGTTTTGCTAAAGAAATAAATGAAACGGAAAAAGGGATGATTAATATGTTTTTCTGTTATTAATCTATTTCCAAATCCATACATTATAATGTGAAACTGGAATAAGAAGAAAGCTTAGAAAATATAGTGGTCTCAGTGACCCATATGTAAGTTTGACATTTAATCATAAGGTTAAGACAAGTTGACGCCAGCGATCGCATTGAAAATGTGTAGTTCTATAACAAAACAAGGAAATATTTCATTTTTGAAATAAAAAAGGTAGTTTAAGCTTGGATTAAGACCATACATATATATTGTGATGAGAAAACTGATTATAAGGACTGAGTCATACACTGAAATGAGAAAAAGTGAGAAATGATTGAAAAATAAATCGTCACTTGATTCAATTGAATTCTTAAAACATACTTTTATAAAAATTGGTCACATCAAAATGTCCTATTTTTGAAAAATATCTTTTTTATATTATTATTTTTTTTATTTTGATTTTGTTTATTTGCCCGTTCCCTTTATTTCAAAATAAAGTTGACGCATACAAGAGAATTCAATTGGCTTGGCCAAAAGTTATTTTGCCAAATAAACTTTCAAGATGTTTGGATATCTGTTTCGTGTTTAATTTCGACAATAGGGCAAAATTTAATCCATATCAAAACATCAACATTTTTATCTTTTTGTCAACATTTCTTCGAGAGGGAGGACTTCAATATAGATGATTTCAAGCTAATGGAAAATATATCAGATTTGTCATTCATTTCTTATCGGGATTACCCACCATAAGAATTTATTTTAGCTCAACTGACCCAAAAGAAAAATGAAACTACAACCTATAGCAATCACTCGGAGTTGTTCGTCAGTCCAGTTAACATTTTTATCATTCAAATGAATCAAATTCAACCAGCATTTACAAGAATGATTTTTACAAGTCCTTTACAGACACTGTTTATTTGTTCTAATTGAAGGAAAAGTAGTTACTTATGTGGAAAATATTTGAACATCGGACAATAGGAGAAACAACGGAAGTAGAATACCGAAGACACAAAGGGGTGAAATTCACAAACATCGAAGTCCAAAGACAGGGCAAAAATGAGAACACAGAAAACAATGACGTTAGACGCAAAAACAATAACGTTAGACATATACAAAGCGAGAAACAGAAATTATATTAATCAGAACAAAGGCACTCACAGTGTGAACTCCAGTGAAACTGAAAGTTACATCAGGTGCTCCGGAAGGGTAAGCATGTCCTGCTCTGTTAACAGTACCCGTCACACTGTGAGTGATTCAATCCGGGAAAATGTCAAAGTCGGTAGTCAAATCCGGGAAGACGTGAATCTACCGAAAAATGTCCACTTTCATTCGGAATACTGACACGTCAAATCTTTCAATGATGCTATGGTGACGGCCATAGAATTTCTTGAGATATGAAATTAATAAAGGTTGAACAAATCCCTGACTAAGCAGCTTTTGGGACAGTGTTTTTGCTCTGTTAAAAAAAAAAAAACCACTGTACAAACTACATGCTCGACAGTAACGAATCGACTGTGAAATGTACAATCCATAGGCTGGAGAGGTAGGTATATTGCTGCTAAGGAAGGGAAAGTTCACAATGCTTAAATTAAAATCATCATGCTTGTCATATAGCTTAGATTTCAAACGTCCATCTTCGTCAATATACAATAACAGATCTAGGTACGAAGTTGAAGTAGGTGTTTCAGTTGTTTCTTTAATTTCAAGCTCATTTTGATAGATATGATGTAAATACTCCTTAAATTTAGGATTATTAAGAGAAAGTACATCGTCTATGTAGCGGAAGCTGAGATCAAAGGACTGGGCTAAATGAATAAGCCCTTGTAAAAACTTGGCCTCGTACGAGTAAAGGAAAAAGTCAGCTAAAAGCGGTGCACAGTTTGTTCCCATATGAATCCCTATTGTCTGTTGGAAAACAGGACCTCCAAATTTGACAAAAATATTGTCAATCAAAAATTCTAACATTTTGATTACGTCGGTCTCAGTGTACTTCTTATTTGAATCGGTGTGGTTCTTAACAAAATATGTCTTGTCTTTCCCTATAACTAAATAGGTGTATCTGCGTTCTCCATTTTTTTTGTGCAGAAACATTGATGTATTAAATCTGCAATTACTGTTTTCAGTGTATTATGTGGCAGGGTTGTATAAAGTGTAGAAAAGTCAAAAGTTTGAATGCTATGGCAATGGGTAAGACCGGCTGAGGATAGCTGTTTAAGGATATCTTTTGAATTTTTAAGCATCCTTATTTGATTCACACCGCTTGTGGTGTAAGCTTTATTATAGTAATTTTTCAGACCATCTCTGACTGCGGTCAACAAAGTAGTGAGGAGCTGTGAAAGATTTAGTGGTGCATCTGGAAGACCCGGCAATAAATGTCTGTTTGTATGGATTCTTATAAAGTTTAGGTACCAAGTAGATGTAAGGGAGTTAATTGTTTTCATCATTAGCTTTTATGTCAAATGACGCTAACACTGAAGTGTGATTTTTAACAATCTCATCCCTCGATATTGTAGTAGGGGTATAATTAGGGATTCCAGATGAATTGTCGATGCCCATCTCCTTCACAAGGCAGTCGAGATAGTGTTTCGTACACACAAACAGTATGTTTTTAGAAGTTTTGTCTGCAGGGACAATGACGTAGTTTTCATGGAGGTTGGACAGATTTCTTTCTACAAGGAGATCTTCAAATATACTAGGATTTCTGGATTTCATAGCAGTGCAATTTACAATTAATTACTTTATGGACCTGATAAGCATCATTTCCATCTTCAACCCTGATACTTTTGAAGCAAATTCAACAAAACTGAAGCGGAATGATAGATGGAAGGTTCCGTACAGGAATTGCTCATTTTGTTTCATTTGAGAAAATTAAATTGGCTAGCATGGAGCTTAGTTAAGCACTAGATAGTACGGGGATAAAGTCATTTGTAGCGTTTGTTCTGTAACTGATAAAAAACATACAACTAAACTTTTGTGCAAGATAAAAAAAATAACCACCACAAGATTGCTGATTTGTTCGGATTCAACATGGCAGTAAGTGCGAAACAACGTTAAATTAATATTTCGATTTCTTTCAGCAAATTAGGTGAAAAAACGAACCACTAGGGGAATAGAAAAAAAAATCTGCAGGAATGACATATTTAAGATCCTTCGCAATATTGTCATCTCGTTCCGATGCGCACATTTTAGTTTAACATAGTACTGTATAGTAAAAACACATTTCCATCATTTTCTCTGAAACTCGCTTGCTTCGAATTTCTACAATGATTTACATAAAGTAAGGACAAAAGTCTTCATTTGTTTCAAATAAAAAAAAATCGCTGCCAGAACTGAACAGCACATAACATACTTTAATATTGGCCTTAGTGGGTAATCATTGTTTGATATTTTTTTTCTAAGACACACACACTCAGCCAAACTTTACAGGAATGTTGCATTAAAGCTCCTATTCAGGTGCTGCTCTTTGAAATCTGGCAAAAAAGTTTGCATTTCTTATTCCCCGCTTGGCGAATGCAGATGGCTTATGTAATGCAGTCCGTCACTATGCATGTACGTACGTACTTACGTCCGTATGTGTGAATTGCACCGAATAGCTCTAGAACTATTAGAGGTAAAAATTTGAAACTTGGCACCATACCAGAGTATGATATGCATTAGCCCGATAGGGGTTCGGAGTTTCTGTCAAACGCCAAAGGGGCAAATAATCGACGAAAACGTTTTTTTCGCGATATCCAAAAATCGAAGAAATCTCCAAGGCTATTGGTCTAGAGAGTTGAAACACAGGAATCGAGTCATATATTATGTAGCAACTTCACAGAGGGGGTCGGAATTTTCGTATGACCCCTCAGGACATGGCCTCTAGGGGCCGAGAAAAGAAACAAAACGATTCAGCTAGAACTCCTTTTACACCTTAAGATGAAAAAACCTTGTTTTTAGCGTATAAGCAACACTTTAAACGTTGCATGTGCCGAAGGTTTCGGAATGTTAAAATTAAACCTTAGGCCAGAATAATGAGCATAATTGTATTTCAAGTTATCCAGTAATATGCAAAATATTCTGAGGTATTTATGTTTGGAAGCTTTCTATGTGGGTTTGAATATGGTTTTCTAATTTGTTAGTGATAGCGGACATTTAATATTACCCCTGGGGGCATGCCCTTTCGGTACGAAATGACTCACAAAAACAAGTACTCAGCATTTGATTGGAACTTTATATAAAATGTTCATTTTGTTGTCTGCATTTCATGGGGAATTACTTGAATTGCTTCTTGAATCCAAGGTAAGCATTTAGAATCTTGGCATCGGTCAAATTTGGGAAATTTCCTGAAAATGTCAAAGACCAATATTTTTTTTTTTTTTAATTTATAATTAAGCAACTTTTTGATGTCATCAGCTAGTATGGACACTTGAACTTAAACATGTTATTCTTATATAGATAAGGTAGATGTCCTTGGTACTGAATTTGGATTTCCCTTTCGATTTATTTGGTAATGAGTACTTCTTTTATTACAACTTTTGGATTATGGCTTTCCACATCATTTGATTTTAATGCTGCTGATGAGAGGTAACTCCTTGAAACACGTGTACAGCATAACGAAATTTACTGTTTTTTATGCAACTTCGGTATTTTTTGTATTTTGAACCATTGGGCCGATGTCACTGCTAATGGACCAGAGGTCCCCGAGGGTATTCACCAGCTCGATAGTCAGACTTGTCTGACATGAAAATTTTACCTTGCGTGTTACAAAAATTTACTGCTTTTATCAAAATTCTAACCCCTTAAAAATACCGAGGCTTCATTCCGTGTATTGCACTCGGTAGATGTCCTTGGTACTGGATTTGGCTTTCCCTTTCGATTTATTTGGTAATGAGTACTTCTTTTATTACAACTTTTGGATTATGGCTTTCCACATCATTTGATTTTAATACTGCTGATGAGAGGTAACTCCTTGAAACACGTGTACAGCATAACGAAATTTACTGTTTTTTTATGCAACTTCGGTATTTTTTGTATAGGTTAATTTTCTGAAACTCTCTCAGACCTACGACTTTTTGGAATTTACCTAGCAACCATATCATTTTGTGGTGCATTATTTTATCAGTGATCATTTTCAATACTCAGATTGAAAAAAAACTTTGATTCTAATTATGGTAAGTTTCCTGCAAGTGTAAAAGACCTCTTATTTTTGGAATTCTATCTAGCAAACATATCGTTTTCAATTCCCAACAGTAATGAAAATCATTAGCAATAAATAGATTGCAAAAAAACTTTGATTTTTGTAAGGTAAATTTCCTAAAAAGTCTTAAAGACATGTCTTTTTTTTTGTTTTTTTTTTACTATACAACAGTATCTTTTTCAATTCAAAACAGCAATGATGATAATTTCAAAAGTCAGATTGCAGAAAACTTTGATTCTTATTTCGGTAAATTCCTTATAAACCTGAAAGACCTGTTATTACTATTATTATTTTTTTTAATCCTTCCTAGTAGCCATATAGTTTTCCATTCTTAAAAGTAATGATTATCATTTTCAAAAAAATATTTTGGTCTAAATTTCCTAAAATCCTCAAAATCCAGTATTTTTGGGGGAATTCAACCTACCAACCATAACTTTTTTAATTCCTTACAGAAACAGTACTTGTTTTGAATAGTAAGACTGCAAACATATTATATTCTGGTTTTGGTAAATTTCAAAAATCTGTAAAAGTCCTGTTATTGTTGGGAAGTGAAAATAGCAACCTCATCCTTTTGAAATCCTTACAATAATTGAAATTGTTTTCAATAGTAAGACTGCAAAAATCTATAGTTTGAATTAAAACTTGAAAATTAAAACTTTAGTATTGGTCCTATAAAGGTGAGAGTTGGAATTGCAATCTATGATTGACCTTTTTCGTTGATTTTGCAAAAACACTTGGAATTTATACAGCGATTTATAAAAACACTTTTTACATTATATGATGTTAGGGATTTTTATTCGCTAGAGATGTGGACTCTGTCGTTACGCCTGTAGTAAATTTTCTGTGAGAAAAGCGTTTCTGAAACGTGAAAAAAAATGAATCTCTTGCGTGATGTGCATCAGCAGAGAAAAAAATCACACCATATACAATCACATAGTATATTGATTTCCAATATTTGCTTTCATCTACATTGAAGAGACATTAGTTGTCGAAATGCGCATACTGTAAAGTGGATTTTTGCGGCTTTTCTATTTTCGCGATTTTCGCCTTTGAAATGGAACGCGAAAATAAAATGGCGCAAATTTACTTGTTTATTATTGAAGTAAATGGTAACTTTGGCAGCGCGAATACTAAACTGAACGAACTAAAACCCTGTCAATTTCCCGCCAAAAAAGACGGCGCGAAAATTTCCCGGTTTACAGTATGCATAATCAAAATTAACAGCAACTTCAGTATTATGTTATTTATTACCACTCGGAAGATACCTCTGCTGGAGGGCTGTTTGTCCATGAGGATATTTACCAAACCAGTAGCTGAACCGAAAACCGATTTGATCTGGAAACTTGCAATATTTAAATTTAACAAAGTTTTATTTAAAACTCCCTCTTACATAGCTCTGTCCTAAGCTGAATTTTGATTTTCTTCTAAGATCGTATAGGTAATTGGTTCTCTATCAGTCTTCATATATTGCGATATATGGATTTCCAGTAATTTGATTTTATCTGCCCTGAAGAGACATTAGTTGTCGAATTGCGTATATGTAGAATCCAATTTAACAGCAACTTCGGTATTATGGTATTTATGTGTTACAAAAAAATATTGCAGCAAATCTAAGTGTGTTGGTTAAACAAGACAATACGGTTTACTCTTCGAAAATGATTGAATAAAAGTTAAAAACTTAGATTCTGTCTAGTTTTTAACAATTACATAAAAAGGCTTGTTTTTTTTCTGATTTAATTGTAGTCTTATCTTTATTCCTTATGTATTCCCATTAAGTAATCAGCTTAGTTTGAAATTGTTTTACTTCCATATGTTTATCATGCATTGAACATGTCCTTTGTAATCCACCATTGTTTTTTTGGAGGATGCAAGACTTTGATTAAATAAATGCCCTTTTGTTATCTTTGGCTAAAAATATATATGACACCTCTTTACTGATAGTACAATAAATACGAAGGAACGTTTTTATATGAAAAAAATATTAAATTTTAGAGTTGACTAAAAGCTAAGTACCAAAACAATGAAAATCTAAATGTTTTAATACAATTAGCAATAATGTAAAACCTTTTCCTGAAGATTCTTAAACGTTTTACATTGATGCCTCAACCTTGTCAGTAAGTGAACTGAAAGACGATGAAATTCCAGCGTACTTTTGAGCATTTAAAAGTAAATGTAATACAGCTTTAACTAACCGACGAAATTGTCTCGATGCTAAGAGATGATATTTAGAAAAAACATATTTAACTTTCAGTGATTTGCATTACTCATTGATAGACGATACAGCCATGATACAAAGTTTTTGGATAAACTATCCGTAAATGTGTATTAAAATGTATATAGTTAACTCCCAGAAGACCATATACTAAGCATGGTAAGGAAACATTAACAGTACTCCTCAGGTAATGTGATTAACTGTCCAGTGCCGTAACAGTAATTCACAGTAAATGACAGTCTTTACGAAAACTGTAATTCATTGTTCCGGATTGCTAAAATGCATGCCAGTTATTGGCAGTGTCCACTTGTACTTTTGTGCACGGTAATGCATTTTGACAGACAGGAACAATAGATCACATTTACCGTATTTTGCAAAGTTCAGGTACTTGTCAATGTTTTGTTTATATAAGCAGTGTAGGACTTGAGCTAGCCTAACGCATCCCCTAAAAATAGAGCCCTTAAAAACAACACAAGATGCTGTCCATGAGGTCTGGCAGGGAAAAGAATTCATTATGAAATGAAAAAAAAAAATAAACGGAGTTCAGTTTGAGAAAGGTAAAAGGGGTAGACACACACAAAAAATAAAACACAAACCACATCAAATAAAATTAAATATTAATCATAGAATCAACACAATGTATAAATTCACTGTACATTTCAACATTTCAATATATTTAAATCATTTTAAATGTAATGTGAATGTTTAATAATTCGATCACTGAAAAAGTCTATTTAAAGACACCTTCTCAATTCAGATTTCATTTGAATATGGTCATATTACTCCCCTTTGGTTCCCCTTTGACACATTCCCCGTTTCCCTTCTTTTTCCTATATCACATTTTGGTAGTTAAGAAAGTATTTTTTTCTCCAAGCGAGTATTTACTGCTACTAAGTAAGTAGTAACTGCAACTAAGGAAGTCTAATATGAATCTAAGGAAGTGTTTACTGCAACAATGTAGTTGCTTAGTGCAACTATAGAGGTGTTTATCGAAACTATGAAAGTGTTTACTGCTACTGAGCAAGTATTAACTGCAACTAAGCAATTGTTTATCGTATCTATGCAAGTCTTTTATGAAACTATACAGGCTATATGTGAAACCAAGCAAGCAAGTGATTATTGAATTCATGTCTTACAAATCTAATCGAAGATTTTAAATATGATATCCTGTTTGTTGCCAACACAAACTAAGCTTACCTGTTCGGGTAAAATTGTTAAAAATATCAGAAATAGAAAAGACATTGATTAATGAGAAAGATATTCGTAAATCATTATCCAAAAAATACAATCGTGGAATTAATATTACTGATGGTGTTGATACAAGTTTAATATCAACGTCTGTTATTTTAGCGGGTGTTGGAATAGCTGTTCCCATTTTGTTTCCATTTGAAATTGCTGCTGTTGTGTGTGGAGGTAAAGGGGTTTGTATTAAACTTGTAAGACGTGGGTTAACATCAAATGTACGGAAACATTATGAAATTAAAACAATGGCAGAGAGCAAGTTGAATAGTATAAAAGATTTGATATCAAAGCTTTGACCGACGGACAGATAAATGAGAATGAATTTAAATTGTTTTTAGACGAATTAGATAAGTACAATAAACTGAGAGAAAGTATACGTTCAAAGCAAACAGGATTGAATGAAAGTGAAAGGAAGAAATTAATAGAAGACGCTAAAGCCCAAGGAATGAAGGAAATTTAAAAAAAATAGAAAATGCTTAATTCTATTTAATAAAATTATTATAGTAAATGATTCACCCCCAAAATATGAAGAAGTTTAAAAACTATAAGCGAGCTCTTCTTTAAATGTTTCTCCGAAAAAAAAATGGCTAAAGGAGGAGAAATAGAATTGGATGCTTTTAAAGATCATACTCATGATGAGGATGATGAAGAAGAAACTTATTTTCAAGATATGGATGATGGGAGAGCTATGCAGAATCGTATTGATGCTATTATGAATACCGCTTCTGATATTGATACAAAAGAAAAATTAATATTAGAACAAAAAAAATCATTAGTTGATCAATATTACAAACGAATAAAGGGGAATGAAAAATATAAACCGAAATGGAAAGATTATTCAAATTTTGAACTTGATAAAAATTTAAGAATACTTTATTTAAAGGTTGATTATGATAAAAAAAAATCAGCTTACTGTTAAAGAGGAACTGGTGTTATTTCTCTTGATGCTTTGCGAAGTAGAATTGGCGTAGGTGGGACAAATGAAATTAAATATTTGTTAAATTTAAGCAATTATTCATCTAAATCAAAAGCTACTAAAGTTTTACAAAATGCAAAAAATCAAATTGCTAATATAGATATTCCTCTACAAAATATAACTTCCCAATAAGAAGCACAAGAACTATTAGAAACAGCAAGTAATGCGGAAACATTTGTGAAAGAAATAGAAACATCGTTTATTGAAACACCATTCATAAATGAAGAAATGAAAACTATGACAAAAAGAGAATATGATGGAGTAATGAAAGCAATGAAAACAGTAAGAGAAGAACTTATTAATAATAATGCTTAACTAACTGAAATAGATAATAAAATAGAACAGGAAAAGATTAAATTAGAACTAGCTAAAAAAAAAGACAAATATCAAATAGATAAAATAAGTAATAGAATAATAGATTTGGAAATTGATAGAAGTGGAAGACTGGAGACAATTAATGATAATAGATATATACTACGTAATCAGGTAAATAGAATCAAAGAGACACTAAATTAGGTGAAAGAATTAGAACATTATTTAGAGAACAAGGAATAACATTTTTTAGTATTGTAATTGCTTTTGGGATGATTATAGGTGTTATTGTTGAGGCAATTATTCCTTCTGGTGAGGGAGATAATCCTACACCTCCTACACATAAAACATTTGCAAACGACTGGGTAAAAAACAATTATCTAAACTTAGTAATCTATTGGCCAACCTTGCAGGAAAATCAGCAGCTGCATTACCCGGTATTATCGGTTCTATTGTTTCTTGGTTGTTATCTACAACAGGAGAAATTGTTTCTTGGTTTGGAGATAATTTAAAAGTATTTCTTATTTTTGTTGTTGGATTAATTTATACTTCTGCAACAGAATTGTTAACTCTTAAATCTCAAAACAATAAAAAAAATACCAATACCCCCAACTATTAACGCTGTTTAATTTTCTTCATGTTCTATATTCGATTGTTTATCTCGAACAAATGTATCGGGTATTGCACTGGAAGGCTTCGGTATATCATGAACAGGTTCTGGTAGAGATTTTTTTTGTTTATTTTTGTTCCATCTAATTTATTTGAAGAATGAAAAACTTGTTCAACATGTTTATTATTTATATTTTTATTAAAGTCCAGTTTTTGATTTTTTGTTGCGATTACAATTTTGTTATTATAACCAGCAATTGTTCCAATTTGTAATCTTATATCACTTGGAGACATATATAACGCAATACCATAAACGTAATCAACTTTACTTCTAGCGTATTTTAGAACATTTTGATAATTTGATATCTGAGAGGGTAAATCTATAGGACTATTAATAGAATCTTGAACCTTTGCTAAGAATTGTTTTTGAGCGGCAAATCCTGTACCTATTTTTAGTATATCTACACGTGTTTGAGATTGTGCTCCAAATAAAGCCCACACAAACGTTCTAATACTTTAATTAATACGTTCAATGCCTATTTTTGTGAAACCTTCTGATTTGTCTAGTATAAATGTTGTCCAAGCCATATTTATGTCTATTGAACGCTTAAATGATTCGTTTATATTTAATAATGGTCCATTCTGAGAGTGATTTATTCTATATTCAGCACTTGGTTTATAGTATTGTGTAAAATATCCTAAACCATGACCAGCTGTTTCTAATTTTTGTCTCCAATCTGTATTAGGTGAAATTTGAAATTAATCACCTAATTTTTGATATGCAGCTTTGTAATATGGGTTTTTGTAATAACAAAAATTTAAAATCAGTTGGTAAAGGTGATTTAAGTTCCTTTAAGATAATATAAATGAAACATATAAACCGTTTGGGTAAGATTTGAAGTATTTTGTATATAGTCTATATAAGAAACACCACTTCCTCTACTTGCACACCAAACTGCAAAGTTTAACTGACATTGCCATCAATCAAACGAAGAATGAATCCATGTATTCCATGGTTCGTTGTCGTGTAATGGTGGGTTTTGATATTTTTGAAATAAATCAGGGAAAGTTGTTTTGAAGTTTTCTTTTTGATTTTCAAATATTGTTTGTTTGACAAGATTCAAATCTTTTTTAGAATATTTAGTGTGAGGGATATACGATGCATTATGGTTGTATTTAAATTCTTTCTTCATTGTTTACACTTAAAAATGTACCATACTTTTTCAAATATTAATAAAACAATAAACTTATTTACTTACATTGATAACAGAAACGAAAATAAACGTATCGGTTTAAAATATCTAACATATTGCGTAGGTTGGTATAATATTTCAGGTGAACATATACGAAAGACCGGGGAGAGACCCATAAAACTTATAGATGGTTATTATAGTTTCCAACAAATAGCAGATGAATTTCAAAAAGAAAAAAAATGTATTATCCGTGAATGAAGAAAATGGTATTGCTTCATTAACCACGCCTGTTGAATTAAAGATAAGTAAAAGTTTGAAAAATATGTGAGGATTTGGTTAAAAACGTATATTTCAAACTAATGAAACACATCATGGAAACATACCCGTAGATTTTGCTATCTATAAATCATTGTATGAACATTTGGAACAAGTTAGCACTTTTTATAATTATCTTGATGGTTCGCCGAGTACATTATTGGCTGTTATTCCAGTCGAGAATAAAGAATTTGGAGATGTTATAACAGCGGGATTTGAGCATCCGGAATATAAGCGTTGTGTAAATGATGCTATAACAGAATTGAAATTAGAAATTAGAGATGAGAATAATAACAAGATAATTAATAGTTTACCAATTAATTGTGTTTTAGACATTATCTAAAATTTACCTATTAAAAATGAGTATATTTGGTGTTAAAAAAATAACTAAATACCGAAGTCACTGTGAATTTACTTTCTGCATATGCGCATTTCGACAACTTATGTCTCATCAGTGCAGATAAAATCTAAACGTTTGGCAAACCATAAACTCAAAAATGTTTAAAAACTGATAGAGAACAAATAACCAAAGTGATCTAAATTTAAAGCCAAAATCAGCTAAGGACAGAGCTTTGCATGAGGGAGATACTCCGAATCGGAATTAAAACAGGAAATAAAAAAGATGAAGAACAAGATTCAAGTAATGAACACTAATAATAATTTATTTTACAACAAAATTCAGGAAATAAAAAAAGATGAACAACGAGATTCACGTAATGAAAACTAATCTTAATGTATTATACGACAAAACTGAAAATATACGAGACAGAAAAACAATATGTATATTCGCTGGAATTGATGGTCCATTGAAGTTTAATCAAGTGTTTAATTTTGGTACTGGTGGAAGTGAATATGTAATGAATTTTCCAGGACAGATATTAGGTATTAGTTTAGCAAGTCTAAAAACAGGTAAAGATGGTTTAACTGTCATGGTGAATGTTAACGATAACTCAACTTGGGATGGAATAAAAATAAATGATTCTTTTTATAATTATAAAAAACTTTGATAAACCTTTAAATGTTAAAGCTGGAGATAGAATAAGTTTTATTAGTAAGAGTGATAGTCCTTTATGTATCAATACTCTAGTATCAGTGGTAATTGAATTATTTTTATAAACTCCATATTTAATCCTTAAAAATGTCGGAGCACGGAGAAAAATTAAACCCTTAAAGAAAAATAAGAAAACGCTTTGGTGTGAAAGGTAATAATCCTTCAACTTTTGATAAAAATCAACAGTTATTAGTGAGATTTCCTAATTTAAGTAGTAATGATGTTATTGTTCCTAGAACAACCAGATTAGCTTTTGAAATAGAAATTGAATCTAAAGATGCAAATTCAACAGTATAGCAAAATATTGGAAGAGCAATAGTTAAAAAAAAACAACAATTCGTATAAGTGGGAATGAAATTATGTCAATTGATGATAGTGTTATTTATCATTGTTATGTTGATTTGTGGAACCCTAAAACTGAACGTGAAAATATGACATATCAGGGAATTGGTAAAACAAATATGTTTAAACATAGAGTTGGAGCAGGTGATGCAACAACAAATGCAGGAGACCAAGCCGTAGCAGATGCAAACAAAAATAGATTTTGTATTCCACTTGACATTGAACTATTAGAAACTCACATGCCTTTTTATCAATCCGGTCTTGGTGATAGACTTGAATATGAACTTTCATTCAACGACTACAACAAAGTTATTCATTCAACAGATGCAGATGCAAGTTATAAAATCAAAAACATTTGTTTATAATTTGATATGGTTTCTAACACTGAATTAGCAAAACAGATAAAATGGCAGGTTGATGATACAATGGTTATCTTATATGACAGAAAAATAACCCAAAACAAATCTGATACACTCAAGAACATCAATTTAAATGTCCCAGCTAAAAGTATGAAAGGTATTCTAATGTTATTCGAAGACCCTGAAAGAACAAGCACTGACACTTATTATAATCCCAAAAATAACAAAAGTAGATATGAAAATAGAAGGTGTTCCAAATCAGTTATACAGTCAAAGAATGAAAGCATATCAACAACGGAATAAAATAAATAAATTCTTTGCTCTGAATTCAAAAAGAAACAAAACAACAGACACACTTTTAAAATATATATGTTTATCTGATACAACATTAGAAAAATACTTAACAAATAATTATGCTTTGTGGTTAGATTTACGTTCAACAGATGATAACTCACTACACGGTTCAGGTAGAAAAATTAAAAATGCATCTGAAGGTATTACCATCCAAATAACGAAAACAGCAGAGCCTGATAAACCAATAAATGTTTATCTGTTTGTTATACAAGATTCACAAATTAATTTTAAAGATGGAAGATTTAAAGAAGTAGATTATTATTTTTTTTCAATTTATTTAAAAATGGAATTACCAAAATATGCCCATTGTGCTATTATTTGTGGTCAAACTGGTTGTGGTAAGACTGAGTTCGTTCTTGATTTATTAGAAGAGGAATATGATCGGATGTTTACATATATTGTTATACTTTGCCCAACCATTAAATGGAAGAAAGCATACAAAAATCGTAAGTGGATTGCTAACGTTAGAAAACCAAAAACAAAAAATCTAATAAGTATTAATCCTATTGTAAACGAAGAAGAAAAGCTACAAGAACTACTAAGAATATTTATTTAAAAACTATGCTTGTTATCCAACATTATATATCATTAATGATTGTAGTGCAACCAAAGAACTAACAAAGACAATATATGCTGTCTGAACTTGCATTTTCAGGGAGACATGCTGAACAATCAGAATGGGCAATTTCACAGAGATATAATTCTGTGTTAAAAGATTTAAGAGTCAATATCAGTAGGTACCAAGCATTTGATGGAAAGTGAAAATCTTATTTTTTCTGAAAACTGTGATTAAAATGATTGTTACAATGTAGTAAATAGGAAAACAAAAAAGAAATGTAAAATTGACTCGAGTATGATATCGTATCCAAGGAAATTGTATTTCCATGGTTACAGCATCTGAATTCCATGTAAAAATAGTAAAAAATAGTGATACTTTGATGCAATAAAGAGGCTTTATGGTTGAGATATGAAATATCATATTGCTATTACATGTGTTAGGTACCTAACCTAAAACATTTACACTCAAGTGATGAAAACAATCTGAATAAATTGTGTTGCTATGGTAACAAGAGGTTATGATTGAATATGGCTTGGATACGAAAATAAAAAAAAGATGCAATTTTAATTCCCTGAATATTTTTTCTACAACTGCATCCAAATAAGTGAATGTTATAAACGAGTAGTACTATGTCTGAAGATTCAATTACAAAAATAAAATTGGCTGGTAAATAATTGAGTCATCGAGTACACTGAGGTCAACTTGCCCAATTTTGAGCTGATTTGACCATTATGAATATTTTTCATCATGAAAGTCCAACATGAGCTTTGGTCATAGGTTACTTTATTAGCGTTACATAAGTCAACTGTACCATTCTTATAAGCTTGCATACATCCTTATCATTTCATTTGACCTTGACCTCTGTTTCAAGGTCAAAGTTGACCTCTGTTTCAAGGTCAAATTTGAAGTAAAACCAGGTAAATGTGTGTCCATGTTCCACACCAAATGACTTAAAATTTTGAATTTTTATTGGTTTAAAAACAACTTTTAAGCACAACTAATTATAGGTAACAGCAATCTTACTGACCAGAAATTAGTCTCAAAATCTACACATGTATGGCAAATTCAAACATACCAGATAGTTGGAAGATGGCAATGGCCCTGACTTGGTACAGGTATTTCATAAGAAATTGTGGGTTAAACCAGGTTTTATGTCACGCCATAATAACTTAATTAATGAGGTTAAAAGCCAAAAAAAAATGTGTGACATGCATACTGGATATTTGTAATGAAAACACCATGCTTATATAACAAGAGGCTCATAAGAGCCCGAGTCGCTCACCTAAAGACTATTTATTTTGGAAAATACCAAAGCAATCAACAGATACAGATCATTTGATGTCAGACGAATTAAGTTGTCCATTTTGTAGAGCTCATTGTAGCTGAACATTTTAGCAAGCAAAAGCTTTTTTCTATCTGCAATAGTTTTCATTCCATTTGAAATAAACATGACAAAAAAAATCGCTATTTTGACCTAAAATTGTTATCGGACGACGACAGACGATGACGGACAAGTGATGGCATAAGCTCAAAAGGTGGTAGTAACATCATCAATTTTTTACACACTTACCTTTGACACAAATGACTTTCATTATGTCATATCCTTTCTGCTTGTATTAGTTTTATGGTTACAATAAGGCATTTTTATTGGCTTATACATGTTTTTTTTTAAATTCTAAAAATTCTGACTATGAAGCATCTATCCTGTCTTTGATCTTATTGAGTAAAATCATCGGAACACACTTTGCTTTATTATTATAAAGCTAAAACTAGAATGTGTATGGGTGGTTGTCTCCTTGAAAGTAGAGGCACTGCTGGACGCAGGAGGGCCCCGCTTCTGTTTAAATTATTCCTTGCAATCAAAGTTTCGGCAAACAGGAAGTACTAGCACTACAGACCTGACAATTGCTTACACGTTAAAACTCATCATTATAAAGCTTCTGACCAAATATCAAATCATTCCCATGAGTAGAAGCTGAGAAAATTTTGACAGAAATTTTCATCTGTAATGTGACATTAAAAAAATCAAAGTTTCGACAAATAGGAAGTAGTAGAGCTACAGACCTGAAAATTGCTTACACGTTACAACTCATCATTAAGAAGCTTCAGACCAAATATCAAATCATTCCCATGGGTAGATGCTGAGAAAACTTTGACGAAAATTTTCATTTATAGTGTGACATTAAAAAAATCAAAGTTTCGGCAAACAGGAAGTAGAAGCGCAACAAGCCTGAAATTTGCTTACATGTTACAACTCATCATTATAAAGCGATCATTCCCATGAGTAGAAGCTGAGAGAATTTTGACAGAAATTTTCATCTGTAATGTGACATTAAACAAGAGGCTCTCAAGAGCCTGTATCGCTCACCTGGACCATGGCTGCCATAGATAAAAGGCATTTCCAACAGAAAGGAAAATTACATTTAGCAGAATACCTTTTTTCTAAAATTACAGTATTCTTGTTTGGTTTCCATGGCAACCGAAATATCCACCATCCATTAAAACCCATAACAGAACACCATTCAAAAAAAAATTGGGCAGGGGTTCCCCTTATAATTAAAGTAATACATAGTGCTGAAAGTAAAACATGCAGACTATTTTTCAAATAAAAATTCAAAAATTTGGGCAGAGGTTCCCCTTAAAATCAATAGGGCCAATGTAAAAACTATGTTCCAGATGGAGGCCATCTTGGATGAGGTAT
>MJUU01069907.1:21804-47910 GCA_002080025.1 Modiolus philippinarum | reverse complement strand
ATCAATAGTATATCCATATGAGAAATTCTCTCAAGCACAAGTACACCATAACTGAAAAATATAGAGAGCATACATCTCTCGCACGGGGAATCGTTTTACGGACTCTAAGTCTAATGTGAATTGTTCGGTAGAACGAACATGTGGATATCGTCAATAGTTACACCTGCAAACAGAAATTATGGATAATGACTTTGGCCTATACCGGAGATGGTTTAAAATTGCAATCTTTCGAGCAAAATATTCATTTTGTCTACGGGTCATGCTTTTCTGCTAGAAGAAAAACATTGTTATTTTGATAAAATCTGTGTATCGTTTCTTTTTTTTAGTAGAATATATACAGTTTTATATATACATTATTATTGGATATCAAACACAAATGATTTCGTCTATAAAAAGGTAAAATTGTCATTTTAGGGTCAACTAAGAACTTTGACATAAGCAGTAAGAAGTAAAAAGTTACAAGTAAGAAGTTACAAATTAGAAGTAAAAGTTCGAAGTGAGCAAAAATAGTCAGAGGTTAGAATTAGAAATTACAAGTAAAAAGTTAGAAGTAAGAATAAGTAGTAAGAAGGTAGTGGTAAGAAGTTAGAAGTTAAAAGTTAGAAGTAAGAATAAGAAGTATGAAGGTAGAGGTAAGAAATTAGAAGTAAAAAGTTAGAAGTAAGGATAAGAAGTAAGAATTTAAAGTAAGAAGTTAGAAGTAAGAATAAGGAGTAAGAAGGTAGAGGTAAGAAGTTAGAAGTAAGAATTAGAAGTAAGAAGTTGGAAGTAAGAAGTAAGAAAGAAGTAGAAGTGAAAAGTAAGAAGTAAGACGTAAGAATTAAAAATTGTTATCGGATAAACTAAAAACGCAGAACAATTATTGATAAAATATAATGGGTACATCTTAGAGACCTTTGATATGTACAGTTGAACTTAGCTGATATGCGTAACATCTAAAAATACTAAGTGCAAAGGTCTCCTTGAGGCTAGTCTTTGCTATCTAATAAATTCTGAAATCGTTATTGAAAGAAGATGGATTTCAATGAAGGAAATGTGTTTTATTAAGATCTACATTTGTTGGTCCAAAACTATTGGACCAATTGTGCATGGATTGTGAACCAAAGATAATTTCTTTTATAATAAGCAATGAAAGGATATTGAGTAAATACACATGCTATAAGGTCTCCAAAATACATGGCAAAACAAGCAATGGAACTACGCTTTCAATATTGTTTTTCATCTGATTTGGGTATTTTTTCTTCTGTCTCAAATACCATTTTAGATGAAAAAAATATATTAAAAAGAAGTTCAGGAAGACGTTCACAATAAGGCCAAGGCCAAAAGTCAAAGCTAAAAAAATTTTATTTCCTCAGTGAATCTAAACAACAAATCTACAATGTTGGCTTAATGATTGCATCACTAAAAAGAACACTATGACAGAACTTGCAGTGAAGACTTGTCAATTGTCATCGAACAATTGACATACTTGTTGTTCTAAAGTCTCTATGGGAAAAACATTTCATGTACCTTCAGATCTTGTTACTCTGAAACATTGACTTTTTGTATATTTTAATAATTTGATAGGGAAAAAGGTGTTAATGGAAAACAGACATACATTTGTAAGTTGTTGAAGTGACTATCTGCTGAATTATTTTCTGGAGCCCCTTATCATACATGTATGCTATTTTATAGCGATAACTGACTTTATATTTTGTAACCTCTTTATTTTCATTGATAATAATTAGTCTGTCTCAGTGTTATTGTTCCGCCGTTCTTTCCATAATCCTTGTTCATTTTGGTTTCAAAAATTTAAATTAACCAAACCAATTTTTTTAAAATGATAATGCTTTGGTAAGATGAGCTGCATTCCGAATGACAACAGTGATGATAAACATCTTTTTAAACCTGTTAGCATCGGGAAATCCAGCAGGGTCTACGACTGGATTTGAAACCCTCCTTTGTTGTCATTTATGGCAACACCACCTGCACTTTTTCCAGCGCCCTAGACCACGCAGGGTATAAAAATATAGCTTTCGATAACCGTGTCATTCCCCCTTGAAGAAAATCTAGAATTGTAACATAGTACAAGATGAGATATTTTTTTAATGTACAGAAAACTCCAAAGTATTTCGTATTTTTATTCTTTATTTTACAATATTGTTATAACAAAAATGTGAATTTAAATAAATGTGCTCAAGATCTGTTGCTTGGTTAACAGAAGAGACAAATTATGAAAGGTAGATAATTTGATAATAGAATTTCATATAGATATCCCTAGAGATATTAATATTTCGCAATGTATCTCTCTGATTTCAACAGTGACCCCTGATTTATATTTTTATATGTAAACGATGTGATGAGTTTAAAACACATGCAAAGTATGAACAAAACCTATAATGATTTTTTTAAGTTATCCTTCATATGTAATTTTCCCTGTTTTTTCTATGTAAAATCCTTAAATTTTCAATTTCAGTTTTTGCGCTTAAATGCATGTGACCCCCAAATTTTATTTTATATTTTGAGGCATAATACAGTTATATTTCTACACAGAAAATTTCACAAAATTCTATAAAAGGGAATTTACATACCACAGACACCCCGGGTACAGACACCGTAAAGTTAAATCAATAAATGTTTCTAAAAGAATACATTGATAGCTCGCCTTTAATCAAATCATCAAATCTGTTCCCCAATTCTAATTATTCATATTTTTATAATTAGACTGTTATTATATTATTTTTTTCATCATTATCTACACATTCTAACACACAACAATCACCGAACTTTTAAGTATCCTGTAAGAACTAATTAAATCATAAGTATTTTATGAAAGGATATTGAGTAAATGAACATGAGACCATAACACATATGTTAACTCCAAGTGCAATAATTTTGATGAGCTTTATGACCATTTCGGAGATTTATTCCTCATAAGCAGCACTAAAACCCAAAAATAGGAGTTACCATTATTACACTATGCATGTAATTTACATTTTTTATACAAATGACATGTTGATACATATGGCAAATAAATGTTAAAAAACGGATTACAGGAAACACCTAAAATAGCTGAAAATTATAATTACATGCAACAATTTGCAAGGGAAATACACCAGAAAAACACGTATAAGACAAAAGACAAACGTAGACAACGATAGGAACCCGGGACAGCCGGACTTGGTACCGGCACTAGCAAAAGCCAGCGGTAGGGTTAAACCGGTTTATGGGTACCCAAACCTCCCTTTTATCTGTCCCGTTTCCCTATAGTATAAAAACATACGAATAAAATCCAATACAGGTAGACTACTAACTCCATAAGCATATTTTACTGATTAGGATCAAGATAATGAACATAGTCCAAACGACGACGTTTAAGTGTTGTAGACTAATTTGAGAACTGATGATGTAAAAGTGCCAATAACACTTAAAAAGACAGAAACATACCAAATTTAACACCATGCACTGAAATAATCAATCATTTCCAAGTACATAATTACGGAACCGTATTAGTGACATGAGAAAAAATATTTACAAAGAAAAAATTAGGACTTAAAAACTCTAAATTTCAACCTTAAAATTAAGTTTCGACTTTGGACTCAAAACATTGGCTTCTCGTAACTCAAGATTTTGATTTTTTTTTAAAACTTTTGACTTTTTTCAGGCTAAAATTTTTTTTACCAAACTCAAATTTTCGACATTTTTAAACTTAAATGTTGACTTTATCTAACCATGGTTCTTGCAAATTCTGCCCTTAGATTGCTAGAGCTTGATTTTATATGCTCCTTAGATAATATTTTCTATTTTTGTCTCATATTTAGTTATCCAGATGCATTATATATCGAAATAACTGTCTGTGAAACTCATATTCATTGTCATGCTTGATTTCTAATATAGAGGTATAATGCCCATTATACCCCATCACTAAACAAGAAATATAGTTCGCTGGGGATTAGAGTGGCCTCAATACAAAATAATTTGAAAGTTACACATATTCCTAATTTTAATGTTTATTATTTTTTTCATACGTGATATAAGGAAGTCACATGCGAAATTTGAACTGCCAACCACGAAAAACATAACTTCTAGAAGGCAGGTTCAAGTTTTCAAAAAATTGACTGCTATTATCATAAAGAAGTCACAAATATGAAACCCTACCACTAAATATGTACCCTCTAGAAGCAAGGTTTAAGTCTTTTTTTTAAATTACCCTCAGGACAAGGTAAAAATGTCTGCAAATAAGGTACCGCTAGAAAGTTCGCCTCGTATGGAAGTCACATACTATATATGAACACCCTACCACTACATGTCACAATGTAATCTTCTAAAAGCGAGGTTAAAGCTGTTCTTAAATTAACCTCAAGCTTAGGTCAAGGTCATTATGTCTACAATTATGGTACCGCTAGAAAGTTCGTATCATAAGGAAGTCACATACTACATATGAACACCCTACCACTAAATGTGTACCTTCGAAAAGCAAGGTTAAGGTCTAAAAAATAACTCAGAGACAGGTCAAGGTAAACAAATCTATAAATATGGTACTGCTAGAAATCTCAAATCATAAGGAAGTTACATACCAAATATGAATAATGGATGACAGCCATTGTAAGAACACTTTGCCAGTTAGTGTTTGTTGACGATCACGCATCCATGGATTAACGGGTAAAAAAGACACGGATGTAGTGTTGCTTGACATCTAGCAATTAATTCCGCTCAAACCGGTTCTAGGTGCTGCCTTGAACTTACTATTAGGTAAAAGTAAAGCTCATTGATGAAGTCCACGTGGTGACTTCAAGATGAAGAATAACAATAAAAGCGTTGTTCCATTGCCTAGAATTACAAAGTATTTGTAGAGACTTTGTCTCATTTGAATTTTTTTTGTAGGGACTTTGTCTCATTTGAATTTATTCCATTTCCCTTCTTTGGTTAATTGCCACTATCAGTGAAAAGCCGGTATGTATATAAAATTGTCAGGTCACTGGAACTTAAAGTTAAACGGACGCAAGGAGACTATCTTGTTACAGTACAGGGAAAATTCAAGATTGCCGTTTTTGTGATCCTTAAGTGATCATCTTGTGATCCTGTAGCAGTCAGTGATTGCAATCAAGGATTGTTCTACTTGCGATCAATGATCATACGGGTATATGCGATCAATGATCACAAAACAATTTGCAATCATTGATCCAAGAAGTTATGATCAGTGATCACAACAGTGCGATCAGTGTGATCCTTGATTGCAAGATTGTGATCCATGATCGCAAGATTGTGGATCCTTGATCGCAAAGTCATATATGATTCTTGATCGCAAAGTCATATGATCCTTGATCGCAAGGCTGTCATCCTTGATCTCAAACTTGTGATCATTGATCGCCAAGTACATAGTTATAAGTTCTTTCTATTTACAAACATATATTTAATTTGTATTAACGGGAAGTTTTCCTTGTCCTTCATATCTTTTGAATGCATTAATATATAGAGAAATTATACGAAAATATTTTAAAAGCTAATAGAAGATCTATAAGAACTTGATCGGTAATTGTTCGAAATCTTATGTGGGATATTATACCTATCAAAAATATTACAAATAGGAGATACCCCACCCACCGCTGTCATCTAATTTGGCAGTAATTCTGTGGAGTTTTATGGATACCAATTCACATCTAATAAAATAAACGGGTCAAGATTTGTAACACAGCATCATACATGCAAAATGGTTTGATGTAAAAAAATCGAATGAACAAGCAAACAAAAACAATGAAATAAAAAAAGACTATATTCATTTTATTTTTTCAGATCTTTTAAAACGAATATTTCCAACACAAGTATTAAAATTTTTGAATTACTTGAATATGACTAATTTCAAGATACTTTTTTGACAGAAAAAAACTACATTGATAATGCTTTATATCGAGTTCGATATCATTATTTGAATACACAACCGGTTTGTCGGAAAATCGAAAACACTTATGGATATTTAATTGTAAAATTTTGTTATCTTTCCGATATTACTAATAATGATCAATAATCTTCCAGATAGCATTAAGACAGTTTTAAAACTCGAACGAGCCTATCGATAATGAGATCTTACATTGTCCTTTTATATTTATCTCTTAATTCAATATATCAACAAATAATCAAATTTATGTAGACCAAGAAAATCTAACAATCTATATTTGGTAAAACATGTATGTTACATGTTATATGTTTATTTATTCATATGTAAATGATTTTATTATATTAAACGCCCGGCCTCGAATGGATTTTCCATATTCTTATATCAGGTCTTTTATGTAGTTAACAGTGAATTGCATTCCGCGTTTGAAAAATCAGTGGAACCCAGAAATCCATATATGTATGGGCTTTATTCGTATGTTCATTCTACTATAGGATACTGGACAGAGAAAGTGAGGTTTTGGTACACATAAACCGGTTTAACCCTACCGCTAGCTAGTGCAGGTACGAAGTCCGGCTGTCCCGCGTTCCTTTTGTATACGTTCGTCTTTTGGGCTTTTTTTGTTTTTTTTAGAAAGGAAATGGGGTACATGTCAGGGAGACAAATACGTTGGGGTGGACAGGGTTGAGGGAGACGGGATATAGTGGTGGGAGAAAGGGGAAATGGGGCGGGAGAAAGGAGAAACGGTGTGGGAGAAAGGAGAAAAGATTCTAAAAAGGGAGAAGGGAGAAAAGAAAAAGAAAGGGATATCGGGAGAAAGGGAGGCGGGAAACAGAAAAGAGGGGTAGGAGAAAGGAGGGAGGGGCGGGAGAAAGGAGCAAGGGGGTGGGAGAAAGGAGCAAGGGGCTGGGAGAAAGGAGCAAAGGGGTTGGAGACGGGAGAAAGACACCCCCTGTCCATCCCTTCAGCTACCATCTCCAGGTTGAAACGACCTTAAACAAAAAATCTAGAGTCTAACATAGAGGCAATTTGTACCTCACAGCATATAGCAAGCCCTAAATGGCTCCAAAATATAAAAAAAATGAATGAATCAATGGAAACAAACTACATCAAATAACCCCGATATCAAGAAATGGAAATTTTATAAGAAGACAAGGACAAGTAAATGTCCAATATATGTCTGACGTGGGACAGGCGCAAAAATTGCGGTGGGGTTTAACGCATTTTCTTGGATCCAAATCCTCGGGATGTATGTTGAATGGCTAATTTTTTTTTTCTTGTGCAGTTCCTTGGTACATTGTCCTTACAATAGCATACGAATTGTTGATTGTTCTACTATTTGTAAAAATAAACTACATGTACAAAATAAACTAAAAACACTAATCATCAATGTTTATCCCCTAAAAACTGAGAACCCA
Organism: Modiolus philippinarum; assembly: GCA_002080025.1. NCBI lineage: Eukaryota > Metazoa > Mollusca > Bivalvia > Mytilida > Modiolidae > Modiolus > Modiolus philippinarum. The sequence continues at coordinate 40,620 of MJUU01069907.1, read as the reverse complement.
TTTCTTATTTTTAGTAGCACGGAAAGACAAGACATATTTTGTCACGGACGACTCTTGGGAGGCACTCGATTCTCTGTGCTGGACATGTTCCGATCATAATGTTCTGAACAAGCGAATCGAATGGCTTGGAACAGGAAGTTCTTATATCAAAATGGGCGTCGATTGTGCAAAAGTTACTTTCGCGAACGAATTTGCTGATATTGAAGATAAAAACAACGAAACAACGGCAGTAGAATACCGAAGGAACAATAAATGTTCAATAGAATTCGTAGTTGTATAAAGTAACATGCCTCGCATAGTAGGTTTAACCCTTGTCAAAAATTGTATATTCCAATTATATGAAAGGGGGTCATGATAATCTGGCTCATTATTTTGCCATATGAAATGATTTTTTCAACGTAACTGATTGACAGAGTTCTTCAGTATTTTTTTAGATAAATATTTGACAGACTTTTTGATTTTCGTTAAACAAAACTTTTGATAAATGCATCGTTATATAAAAAAGTCAATAACTTTAAAACGTTTTAACAAGGATAAAGTATTTTCTTTATTATCTTATAGAAAGCATTTATTAATATGTTACAAATTCAATAAATTCACATTTGTTTTACTGCATCCATTACATTAGACTCCATCTTTAATGGCGGACTGTGCACACTACACCACCTCTGAGGTCAGTACAGCTGGAACAGATCCAGAACACTGTTCTCAATCACTCGATTGTTGTACGGAACTGTGCAGGGAATCGAGCTCCTCCCTGGTAAAACAAGAAATTTTGAGGACATTGATCATTAAAATTTTTGTCGAGTTCGGAGGCCGTTTTGTCAAAATAAAAATAGCCTAGTGACTCCGGTAGGAATAAACTGCTGGCCGCTTTTAGCTGACCTTTTTATTATATCATATTGGCTTTTTCCAAATGCTAATACAGCAAAAAAAAAAAAAAAAAAAAATTAAGCCCAGGAATTTCAGCTTCCGCTACGTATATTATGTCATCTCCCTTAATAATTCAAAATGTATGGAATATCTACACCAAGTATAATCAGAAATCTTTAAATCAAAGAGAATTCTACAAATGTAACATGTCTTAATCCGATTCTTACTTAAACTATTTTCTGTAAATTGACGAAGATGCACGTTTCAAATTTAAGCTCTATGAAGAACATGATTAAACTTCCCCTTTGTGAACTTTTTATTCTTGGCAGCAATGTACCTACCACGCCAGTGTATGGAGTGTACATTTACAAATGATTGTTTACTTTCGAGCATTTAGTGAATGCAGTTAGTTTTCTGAATACAATATGTAAGTCTAAGACACTGTCTCAAAAGTGCCGTACTTCTACATATTGTACTTTTATTGGCGAGTTTTGTGACTAGCTGATATCTTTGTTTGTCTGTTTTCTCGCTCGTGTTATGTCTTTAGACTTTGATTTTTGTAATAACCATATCATTTGTTCTCGGTATTCTATTGTCGTTGTTCCAACCAAATCAATTTTTTCAAATCATATTTGAAAATATAATTTTTGCGCCTGTCCCAAGCTAGGAATATGTTGGTCATTTACTTTTCCTTGTCTTCTTATAAAATTTTAGTTTCTTGATATTTCTGTTAATGGATGTGGTTTGTTTCCATTGATTTATTGACTGTTTACCTTTTGGGGGCAATTTAGGGCTTGCTATAAGGTGTGAGTTTCCTCACAGTGTTGAAGACCGCACGGTGACCCCTAGATACTTTGTTTCGGGTCGTTTCAACCTGGAGATGGGATATTGTCTTCTTGACATTTACCCCCATTTCCTTTCTTTTCATATACTCGATCAGTGCGTTCTATCTATTCAAGAGTATATAATTGTTTTGGGTCCAGATCACAATGTCATGGCGTAGGAAATAGTTCGGTATTTGTCGACTTTTTATCAGTTTAACTCACCCTAGGCCTTGATCAATTATCTGATTACACATAATTTAAGAGGTGTATTTTTACTAATGATTTGAAACGATTTGTTCATGTTTTGATAGTTAATACTACAAATATTCATACACCACCGTTTCCTCAGTATCAGGCAGATCTATTGATCGTCATGTAGTAGAGTTGTCTTTCTTTAAATTCTGTGTTTTTAAAATCGACCAATAATTATCATATTAATGATTACATAATATTTATTTTAATACTTGACCTAATTAAAAATTATAAATTTTCATTAAATAGAATAATATATAGATATGATGGTCTTTAAATTCTGAATTTGTTAATTTAAATTTCTATTATTAGAATTTGGAAATATTTATGTTTGTATATATTAAATGTTTTAATGATATTAAATACAATTTGCTCTCAGGCTACTGCAAAGGATAGCTACTAATATAGTCTATAAACCAACGTTTGAAATGGTTTATAAAAAGTACACTTTGAAATACCTCACTAATTTACTTATATGAAGCACGATGCACAAAGGAAACTCTAGTTTATCAAGGAAGGGGCTTTTATTCCTGTTTACATCTTGATGTTAGTTAAGTTATACCAACATAGTTTGAGCGGAAATATTTCATTAAGGATATATATCGTATATCAATTAATTTTAGAAATAAAAGATATGGCCTTAATCGTTCCGTATAGTATTAGTTCTCTTTGATTTGTAATATCTAAAGTAATATCTAAATTTATGAAAATTTGTTTCAACCTTAGAAGTTTCTCAATTTCTGTCGTTAGCTGCTTAGAGTTCGTGTATATCCTATTGATTATTTGTTTTCAATATGCTTTTCCAAATATATCTGTTTTGAATTGATCTGCATTGAAGACATCTATAATGTGCTTCTGCAGAGATACAATTAGGTATAACTTCAATAGTAATCTTTTAATCAACCACTATTTTAAAGGTACATAGGTTATTGGGTTCTCGCCCAATGATAAAGCGGTGCATTTGATTTCGCTTTTACTGATTTCCCTTTTCTGGCTGTGACGTTCATGTAGCTTCTTTATATATTTTTACTGGGGAGATTACACGCGTTGGTTCTCCTCTTGAGGACTTTGAAAACGTGACTTCATTATCACACCCAAACTTCTATATTTGTTTTAGACTGACGGTTCTGTTCTCACTTTCTTTTCAACAAGGATACATATTTCATATAGTGTAAATGAATATCTAATAACCTAATGTGTTGTCTCTCGCATAAAAGATTATTAGGGAATTTCTCATCCTCGTTTTTACGGAATACATCGACAAGCGAATACCGAAGAGAAAATGAGAAAGGAGAAATTCCAAAATCAGAAATCCACGGCAATTTATATCCAACAAGAGTTGAGACAACATGACAAATACAAAACAAATAAATAATGTTCAAATTACCAGAAGTTGATTAAAAAAGCTCCTCAAAAACTGGGGCGTTACTTACATTCTTTACGTGAAAGAGCAAATCGACAGAATCTTTTCTAAATGAATCCATCGAATTGGCTTTAAGATCAAATGACATCATTAAGTTGTTACAAGTACACTGGCCTCTCAATGATACTATTGTATACTGAAAAACATTTACCAAACACTTCGTTTAGATTTGAGTTTGATTTTTCTTCCGTTGTCCAACAAAGTATTACTAACAGACTAGGCTCCTTTGTTGCGTTTTCGTGATCTTGGATTTAGCAGTCTACCTGTTTGCTAGTGCTGGTACCAAGTCCGACTATCCCCGAGATCCTATCTATTTTTACGTTCATTTTTGTTTTTCTGATGCAGTTCCCTTTTTAGGGTTGTTGACCGTGATTGTAACTTACAGCAATTGTAAGTATTTACTGTTATTCTTTCTTTTCTTTTCTTTTTAAATTTTCCCATTTTTATGCTACTCAAGAAAAAAAGATGCACATATTCAAAATAAGCGAGACAACTCTTCAATAATTAAAATGCATCATAAAACGATGCAATTTTCCTAAAAAAACCTCACCGAAATGCTCTGTCAAGTAATTCACTGTACGTTTCATACAAACACAATTGTTTTTTTTTCTAAAGCAGCTTTAAAGCGATTAATACTACTAGGTTGATGTTGACAAGTTTGTACATTCTAAAATTGGTTAGTGGTGAAAGAAAGGATATGGAGTAAATGTACATGAGACAAGGCTCTAAAAATACATGGTTAAAAACAAGTTAAGGAACAACTCTTTTATTGTTGTTCTTCATCTTGAAGTCACCATGAGGCCTTCAACAATGAGCTTTGTTCATACCTCAAGGTAAGGTCAAGAAGGCCCCTAACACCGGTTTGATCGGAATTCTTTGCAAATTGTCGAACAACGCTACATCAATGTCTTTCCTGGTCATGGATGCGGGGTTAACAACAAACATTAATTAAACTGGCAAAATACTCTTACAATCACTGTCATCCGTTTCCCGACAAAATCACTAATGTCTTAAGCTAGTGGACGATTACAACAGATAGATAAACACAGGGCACTCATCCAGTCGATGATAAGAAAACTTGGCATTATAAAACAGCGAGATGTGGGCATTTTAAATAGGTGGTCATTTCGAAACTACAGAAATAAATAGTATGTTTTCTTTATTATCATAAAAATATGAATAATTTACACGAAACATAGAGCTTTAATCGACAAAATATAGCTCTACTCTGCCAAAAATTCCCTAGGCTGGGAAAATAGCTTTAAAGCCATTTTGCTAATACAATCCATGAAAATCTGATAAAAATGTTATTATTTAGGCTTCCTTTTGAATTTATGTAAAAGGTCCATAATATTATTCAGATAAGCATATCAAAGTTACTATGACATATGAAATATTTTGCAATTTCTTGCGATATTTATTGTTGCATGATGTTGTCGATAATCTTGACAATATTTTAAAACTTAGCATAAAATGTACGAATTTTTCTCTTATTACCATATAAAAAAGAAAACCAAAGCAATTGACAATTTAATTAAATTGAATTCGTTGTAGCATGGTACATATGTAAATATGTCTTCATTAATAACATTTTAAAATGTTTATTGTAAAAAAAGGTCTCAAATTCAGTACTATAAATTGATCAATTTATCTAAAATTCAGGTATTTATGTGTCAGTACTGAAATAGTATTTTATCTGAGTTCAGCAGTTGATGATTTGACAATTTATGTTACTTCAAGGAAAATAAAAAACAAAAATATCAACATTACTAGATCGCATTGGGTTCATTACATCAATATTTATCAAATATATGACTCATTAAATGTATTCATAAGCATTCAAATTTATTATCTAAATTGAATATTTTTTGTTCCGGGTTCAGTAGGATATTTACAAAGTTCCTATTCTTGACACATATGATGTTTTACGAAAGGGTATGGAGTAGATGATTACTGGACCATAACACATATGTTAACTTCAACTGCAATAATTTTAAGGAGCTGTATTAGTAGGGTGCCCAAGAGACGATTTTTCTGATTTGGGTTAACGGAATAACACACACCTGGATTATACATGTTTGGAAAGAGGATACCATGGCGCATCGAAATGACGATGTCGTAGTCATTTGCTATGGTCACAATTTATTTAAGATGGGGTCAAAGGTCAGCTCCTGAAATTTTGAAAATTTTGATGAATTTTAAAAAGACCTTCATTTCACTGATAAAACTGCAAGGAAATTTGCATATTATTATTAATTTTATTGGGGAAGTTCTTTAGGTTTACTTTTTATAATGATTTGTCAGTTGTCTTTATTCAACAAGTTACAAAGTTGGCATTATGTTTTCAAGGCCCGTCATTTTGAATATTTGCACCTCCGTGATATGAGGGGTTCTTTCGAATATAAAGAACTGCGCATTTCTGACTTTTATAGGTTTATTCTTTAAAGGAAAGCTTGAATTTAATTTCAAAACTAACTGCTAAAAAATAAACTAAGTTTAGGAGAAATAAATTGTACTTTTTGTTATTGGTAAAAATAAGTCAGTTTTCCCCAAAAAACACACACTGACATAAATCTTAATAAGACCGTTCCCAATGAAACAAAACCCTATCATATTATCTGAAATGATATCGAAAGGTGATTTTAAACGTGAAAACAAATCAAAACACAAGCAACGTAAAATTATCACTAGATTCCCGCTATTAAACTAGACTTTGGCTTGTCAAGTAAATTTGACAAGAAATGATTAGAGTACACTCAAAAGAATTTGACCAATTGGCATGGTCTTCATATCGACTAAAATTTGAAAGTTTCACGCCAATTTTGGCTTTTTATTTGTTGATTTCTCTTTAACGGTGGACATTACATCCGTGATTTTTGGAGCATAGGTACATTTCGTACAAGTACTTTCGTTAAAGTTAGAATATTTCAGAAATAAAGCATATTTATTTCGCATTCATTGAAAATGTCGTTAATTTAGACTCAAATTTACCCCGACATTAAAATCGATAATTTACAAAAACCAGTCAAAAATTACTTGCATTCTATGATTCAAATGAATATTTCAGATCTTGGCTTTACCGTTAATAGCTCTTTATTAGAATGTAAGAGAGCACTATTATTTTCTATAATTTTAAAGGTACCAATCCCAAACACTGTTTTAGTGTACCCTTAAAAAGGAAAAATTAGAGAAATCGTGACCACAGGAACTTTCTACGACAGCTAAAAATTTGAAATTTAATAGTTGTTCAATCATTTAAAACAAAAATTAGCTGTATGTGATTCCGTTAACCCAAACTCGAAAACTAAGCGTCTTTTTGGACCTTGGGCACCCTACTATATGGCCATTTTGGAGATTGGGTCCTCATCAGCTGCACTAGTACCAAACATAGGAAATCCATAATTTCAAGAAATGTTTAAAACGCATAAAACCAAACGTAATCTGAATAATCAGTAAAATTCAATATAAAAAGTGATAACCGAACCGTCAGTCTAAAAAGAACAATCCAAGGACAATGGCAACGTCGGAAAAACAAAGAAACGAAGACATAACATGAGCACGGCACAGAAAAGAAAATGAAGACACGCACATATACAAAAATGAACAACACGGACCCAATAAAAACAATGGGTGAGATCAGGTGCACCGGTAGAGTAAGCATCTCCTGCTTCTTATAAGACACCCGCCGTGTTGAACATGTCAACTCCGGTAGTAAAGTCAAATCCGGTAGAGGAAAAACAAACTTTACTGGCAAAGAGAAAGATCTGTTGTCATCTGGGAAACAGATATCTCATAGCGGTCAACAAGATCGAGATGTCGACCGTAAAACTTCTGTAGTGATAACCTCAAGTTATGGGCAACATACCCTTGCTTAAGTAGCCTATTTGTAAGCAACCGAGCTCTATCAAGGTAGTCACTGTATCGACTACAGGCCCTTGAGTAGCGAATGAGTTGGGAGATGTAAACTCCGTATGCTGGTGCTTTTGGAATGTTGCTACAAAGAACGGGGAAGTTGACTATTGGAAAAGTGAAGTCATCGCGATTGTCATATAGCCTAGATTGTAGTGTACCTCTTTTGTCAATTTCAAGATGAATGTCAAGGAACGAGGCTGATGTGGAAGTATCTGTAGTATCTTTAATTCCTAGCTCTTTTGGATAGATAAGATGAAGAAAATTACCAAAGCGAGGATTGTTTAGTGATAAAATATCATCTATATAACGGAAGCTGAAATAAAAGGACCGGGCCAGTTTTTTATCTTTATTTTGAAGAAGCCCTTGGATGAATTCAGCTTCATAATAGTGGAGAAATAGATCGGCTAAAAGAGGCGCACAGTTTGTGCCCATTGGAATTCCGATAGTCTGTTGAAAAACAAGTCCTCCAAACTGGACAAATATATTGTCGATCAGAAACTCTAACATTTTAATCACTTCTTCCTCTGTATATTTTTTCTGTGATTCTGAATCGTATCTCACAAAGTATGCTTGTTCTCTGCCTATAACAATGTACTTATATCTTTGTTCGCCGTTTTTGCAGGAGAAACATCTATGAATTATATCTTTCACCGTGATTTCAGTTGTTCATGGGGAATTGTAGTATAAAGCGTGGAAAAGTCAAACGTTTTAATGCTGTTACAGTGTTATAATGATCTCGATTTTAAGATATCAAGCAGATCCTTAGAATTTTTAATATCCACATTTCATTTACACCACTTCTTGAAAAGCTAGTATCACAATATTTTTGAAGGCCCTCTTTTACGGCTGTCAAGATGGATGTTAATAGTTTAGAAATAGGTTTTGTAGAACATTTAGCAGATCCAGCGATGTACCGTTGTTTGTATGGGCATTTGTGTAATTTTGGTACCCAGTACAAGGAGGGGAGTTCAGTGTCTTCATCTTTGGTTGAAATCCCAAAGGAAAGCAAAACAGATCTATGGTTCTGCAATATCTCCTCCTTAGACAGAGTAGTAGCTGTGTATGTTGGATTGCCCTGAGTATTTCCAATGCCTAGTTCTTTCTTTAAACAATCGATGTAATGATTTTTACAAATGAAAATGATGTTATTAGGGGCCTTATCTGCAGGAACAACGACATATTTGTCATGAATGGAGAACAAGTATCTGGCAACATTGGCATTTTTGAAAATGGATGGTGCTTTAGTTCTCATTGACCCTCGTAGCTGACTGATTCGTTTAAGAATCATGGACCTCACAGCCTTAACCCACTCCGAAAGAGAATCCAGGTCTTCATCTTGTTCAGTTTGATCCATTTTCTGGCATAGTCCTCTACAGCATCTATAAGTAGCTTAAAATTTTGATCCCAGTTGATGGATCGTGGTTCATGGAATTTTGGTCCCATTGCAAGGACTTCACGGAGAGACGGATTGTCGATGATATTCAAGTCTCCCGTTATGACGTGACCACAGGGACTATATTTGTAAGGAGAATTTGAACATGAACAATCGGGTGGTTTAGACTTGAGATCGTCGGTGGTAAGGTTTTGCAATACGCGTTTATGGTTGAAAATCTTGGATGCTATCGGTGAAGTATAGGTATATGAAATGATTGGAACTGATGTGTCCTTAAAATATAAAGGTATTTTGTTTTTTACATTTTTGTGGTGTAATATATTGGCAATGTTGATGGCATCTAAACCCTTATTTGCAAACTTAATTGGTAGGAAGGAGCGGTGTTCGTCTACGTTTGCGTGTTCTTTAACATGATGGAATAACCTATGCTGGCCAATATCAAGGATGACTGCGTCTAACTTGTATACAGATGAGGATGGATCAGTGACTGAATTTTCTAAAATTTGGTTATATAAAGAATTCAATTTTGTTAGTGGTAAAGAGTACAGTTTTGTGCGAATGTGATACAATCCTAAGGGTTTACAAATAAAAGGAAGTAGGCCCTGTATAGTTACATCATGAAGTGTTGGTGATGTATAATGGCGATGGCCATGACTTCGTTTTCGTCTGAGATTGTTGTCAAAAATGCGCATCACATTTATATCATTACGCCTAGGGCTGGATTGATTACCAATACTGTCAATTTTGTCGTTACAACCATACGGTATTGCCGTTCCTAATTTACGTATCCAGTGTTCTTCTTTTTGTCTACGAAGAGGTGTACTTAGGTTCGGATTGTTNGAAGGATGATATATTTTTTCTAGAATGCGTACTTTCATGGAGAGAATGGAATGATCGGGTTGATTAAAATGTTGGTAAACGGTGGGAAATTTCATGGTGTTGATTCCCGATCTATGTCCGTTCATGCGTTCATTCAGTCTTCCCTTAGTTTCACCTACATAAATAAGGCCACATAAATTGCATTCTATACCGTAGACAAGATTTCTAGAAGCACAATTAAGATCGTCATAGCTTCTAGTATGATACGTCTTTTTTGTCAAATTACTAGTGAAGAACGTATCTGTTATCAAAATTTCACATGTTTTACAGTTTTTAATCTTGCATTTTGAGATAGTACAATGCTGTCATCATCATTATAATTTAAGATGTCTAATAACTGAACGGAGCAAGGATGAACTTGTGGCTTGAGTTCAGAATTTTTATACTGGAAACGTGGGTCATTAGATGCTACATATGAAATGGAAGTATTGACTTTGTTTGGCTGGACACCTGCCTAACAAGATGATACCGCGTCCATAATATCATCAGGTTGGGGCCTTTTTATACTGGGCGACGCCCCAGCCAGTATGGTCTTGTTGTTTCTCAATTTCATGCTTAAGTAAAATAAGCTACTGGGTTGATGATGCCCTCGGGGACAAATTGTCCACCAGCAGAGGCATCGACCCAGTGGTAGTAAAGTAAGTGAGAACCGAACCGTCAGTCTAAAATGAACAATCCAAGGACAATGGCAACGTTGGAAAAACAAAGAAACGAAGACATAACATGAGCACGGCACAGAAAAGAAAATGAAGACACGCACATATACAAAAATGAACAACACGGACCCAATAAAAACCATGGGTGAGATCAGGTGCACCGGTAGAGTAAGCATCTCCTGCTTCTTATAAGCTATGGACAACACTTCGATGGAGGGAGTTAAACCTAAGGTTTTAGAATTTACGTAAATTTAGATAATAGTAATTGAAGTGTACTCATGAGATATCATCTGAGTACGAATGTTATGTTTATTTCGCAATGGCGATAAAAAAGCTAAATTTACAATATATTTTTTTCCTTCACGTTAACAAAACTCTACCGTCGACTTATTGAAATTTTATTTTAAGTTTTCAATTATTACATTTTTATTTCTATGAACAGTTTTTGCAAGTTATACTTAACGACACTGTTTATCAAATAAAAAACTATTAATTATTCAGTTTATGGATGGGAAATCTATTACATGTAACCATTAAAATTCAATTAGATCTAATTTGTTGGAGTTTTAAAGATCAGTAAAATGATAATTTATCAAAACAGAGGGAAAATCCGAAAAAAGACATGCAAGTTAAGTAGTAATGCAAACGGAGACATAAAAAAAGGAAAGTGACCTAAGCTTTTAGAAAAATTAAAGAATGTGACCCCTAACATACACTATACAAGTCAAATGATCTAAATATACCAATTTTGGTCTGGAAATTTACTCGACGTTCTCAATTGACTCGAAAATATACAAATTTTCTTGACTTTGTCTGAATTTTTGTTAATAATTTCTCGTCAATAAAATTCTCGTCACTATTCGGCAACAGAATATCTGAGCACTTAATTTATCCTAAAAAATCATTTTAGCTAGCACATAAAAATATCTTGCATTAAGACTCAAGCAGACGATGCTTATTTCACACATTGGTTACTTCAAGCATTCAGTTTTAAAAATTTAAGTAATCTATGGCACGCGAAAGTAACAAAAATTCGAGAAATATAGTATCTCGTCGAGATACCGGGTTTCTCAGTCAAGATACCAGGTTTCTCGCTCATCATCTCGATCGGGATAGAAGGTATCTCGATGGGATATTAGGTTTCTCGTTCGAGACACTGAGTTTCTCGCAAAAAACCTCCACTTCCGATTGAGATCGAGAGTTGTGTTAAATGCTAGATTTTCTATCTCGATCGTTATACTGAAATTTTGTCGAGATTCATAGTTTCTCGCTTAAAACCCTAAATCTCAAAGTGCGAGAATCAAATCCCGTGTTAAGAAGAAATCCCGATATTTTTTTTTATTGGTTTAAATTAATTATTACATCTCGGTGAAAGGAAACGAACTCTCAACCGAGATGAAAAGTTTGACACGAGATTTTTATCTCGTGTGGTGATTGGTTAAAATTAATTAATATCAGTGAAAATCATAAATCTCGATCGAGATGAAGGGTTTTACGCGATGCCAAGTTTAGAGCTTTTTAACGAGATACTAGGTTTATACTTACTAAATAAAGTTTAAAATAATGGAATTTATTTGCCCAGCATATTACATTAAGTCCATATTGACCAAATAAGGTTTGTAATAAGGGAATTTATATACCAAGCAGATTAGAAATAGACCATATTAACCCAATAGTATATACCAAAAAAGAATTTATATACCCAGCAGATTTAATTGACCAAACAGAATTTCAAATAAGGGAATTTTTATACCGGGCAATTTAAATTTAGTTTGTATTAACCAAATAAAGTTAAAATTAAGGGAATTTCTCTTTTTGGCATATTTGATTAAGTTCATATCTACCAAACGAAGTTTAAAATAAGGCAACTGATATACCCGTCACATTATTTATGTCCATATTGACCAAATATGGGACTTTAGATATCCCAAGCAGATTTTATTTTGTCTATATTGACCCAATTGTATTTAAAATAAAGGAATTTATATACCCGGCATATTTAATTTAGTCAATATTTACCAAATAAAGTTTAAAATAAGGGAATTTATATATCTGGCATATTAAATCTAGTTCATATCTACCAAATTAAGTTTAAAATATGGCAATTTATATACCCGGCACATTAAAATATGTCCATATTGACCAAATAAGGGAATAATAATAATCGGCAGATTTTATTTAGTCCATATTGACCAAAAAGAATTTAAAATAAGGGCATTTTTATACCTGGCATATTTAGTTTAATTAATATTTACCAAACGAAGTTTAGAATAAGGGCATTAATATACCCAGCATATTAATTCAGTCGATATTTACCACATTAAGTTTGAAATAAGGAAATTTATATACCTGGCATATTCAATTTAGTTCATAAATACAAAATTAAGTTTATAATGTGGCAATTTATATACCCTGCACATTAAATTATATCCACATTGACCAAAAAGAGTTTCAAATAAGGGAATTTATATACAAAGCAAATTTATTTTAGTCCATATTTACCAAATAAAGTTTAAAATAGGGTAATTTTAATATCCGGCATATTTGATTTAGTTCATATCTACCAAATAAAGTTTAAAATAGGTAAATTTATGTACCCAATATACTGTGAAAGTACTATTGTTCGTGGGGTTCCAATTTTCGTGGATTTCGTGGTTCGCTTAGACCACGAAATTAAGGTGCCGACGAAATGCATTTTTTCCATAGAGTTTTAATGTAGGGAGTTTGAAATCACGAATTTAAGTACCCACGAAAAAGTGATTTTTATGAAAACCACGAAAATTGATGTTCTTCCACAGTATTTGATTTAGTCCATATTTACCAAAAAAAGTTGAAAATAAGGAACTTATATACCAGACACATTTGATTTAGTTGATATTTACCAATTAAAGTATAAGATAAGTAAGTTATATAACCGTCACATGTAATCTAGTCCATTTTTATCAAACAAAGCTTACAATAAGTGAACTTATATACACAGCATATTTTTTGAAGTAATTTCTTTACCCCGAAAAAAATCTTAAAATAAAGGAATTAATATACACGGCATATATTTTACCAAATAAAAGTTTAAAATAATTTTAATATCCAGCCAAAAACTTATATAATTAAGTAAGTGAATGTACTATATATCTGGCACATTTATTACCATATATTACCAAATCATGCTGACACCCGTACTGTTACTGTGTTACTATCAAATAAGGGAATGGAAGTGTCATGAACATCGAGCTGAGAATATTTTTCTGCGGTTTATTCTGGCTATCCTAACATTCTTAAATTTATAGGTAAAAATTATAAAATACATGTGGGAATAGCCAGAACTGTTGTATAAATAAGGCATTAAGTTTATGTATACTGTAAAAACAAAAGCTTAATGTGTTGGAATTACCTGTCCCGTTTGTAGTTTGCATGAAATTTTATTTTGTCTGTAAAGGTTTCATGTAAAAATTCTTATGAACTTAGACTTGCAAGTGCTTACGTGTCATTTAATTATTTTGTTTAAAAAATAAAAAATAAGATAAATATCTTTTCATAACTTTATGAAATAGTCAATATTCATGATAATAATAAGCCTTTGTCTATACACACGTTATAAGTACATAAAATTCAAGCACTGATAATATTGTGAATAAATGAAGAGCAGTAAACAAAGTGAAAGTACCCATGCTTTGTTTAAAAGAATGATACAATAAGTACATAAATTAAACCCACAAAGCACAAGAGTTCAAGCACTTATCAAAAGTTCATAAGTCGACTCTAGATGCAAAGGATGCAAAAGTTCCTGGTTCTGCAGACGAGTCTTACGTGTTTTCAGTTAGGAATCGATCTCTCAGTATTTAGGTTTCCTTGGGACAGTTTTACCACGGGCTTGGCACTGGAGCAAGGTGCATACATGGACGTCTTCTTCGTACTTTAGTAGTCTCACCATGTTGAAGATGTTAGGATGCGGAGCTTTCACCAGTTTCTTTAGTTTCCTGTGCCAGCCCTCAAGATGGTTGGTAGTCCTCTGTTGCATGATGGTTCCACAGGTCACGGTATCCCTCTATCCAATAACTGGTAAGGAAGTGTTGGTATGTTGATATCAGTGTCTTCGATGTCCTCTAGTGCATGGAATCAAACAACTTCACATGTGCCGGGTGGCAATAAGAGCAGTACAGCAGTACGTCTCACTAGGGCACGGATGTCTTCGTTGTCCTTGTACGGAACCTGCAAACCATGCTTCTGTGCGTTCCTCCAGATGCATCTGGTATAGTGAAGAAGCAGCCTTTGATGTTGATTCCTAAGATAGACAAAAACATACATTGAACTTTGCTAGCTAAATTATAAGTTTGTAAGTTTTTATAAATTCTGAAACTTTTTATAAAGATAACAAACGAGAAATATAAACATACCTGGGAATATTGGGCTTCTGCATTTCGTAGTCAAGAAAGAGTTTGGTTGGTTTGAGTCTGATGTTGAAGTTCTGACAAGTGTCTAGTAGTAAGGTAAGTAGTCTTGTGTAAACGGGTTGATCTTTTCCTGGCAATAGACTGTACATTACACCGTCAACCATCTCATGGAAAGTGTAGAGCTGGTAAAAAAGAGTAGGGCAAGCATAAAATATACCATCACTATAAACTGTGTCTGCTGCATCAAGATGAATAAGGTTCTGTTGAGTACTGAAGAGTTGCATGCGTGAGATGGTGTTGTCAGCGAGTAGGAATTGCTGTCCAGTTTGTCTGCTAGTGAAGTAGTTAGTGCCAGTAGTGTTTTGTGTCGCTGGTTGTGGAGCTGGTCTTTACATGACTGGAAGTTGGGTGACTGTTGTACTGGTTGTTGGGTGTCATCATTCCATTAATTGCGAAGTTTTACTAACTCTTTCTCATAGATCAAGGGTATTGGTGTGAGTTTGTCTTGGCGCTGTCTTTCATAGTTTGGAGTATTGTGTCAACTCTGAGTTTGGTTGGGTTTGGCTGGTGGTTGTGGTTACCGGCTATCTTGGTAGGTATACTGTTGAGAGTGTTGATGGTGGCACGGCAATCACGACTAGAACACTGCCAGTAAATTCTTTCACAATGTCTAGTCTTTATGTGAAACTTGAACCAATTGTGTATCAGGTTCTGGTTGGTAGTAAAACTGACATACAACTGCCGTTACCATGGTCAACTGAGAATATGGCTTACACTATACTTAAAATGAACAAATCTCACCAACTAGGGAGCTTGAAAATGTCATTTTTTAATCATTTTCATCATTCATTGATCTGCACTGAAGAGACATAAATAGTCGAAATGCGCATATGTAGAAACTAAATTTACAGTTAGTTCGGTATTTTGTTGCTTATAATTGATTATGAATTTAATCAATATTATAAAATGTTTCATAAACATGTATCAAAAATTTCGCAAGCTTGTATTTGAATATTGTTGAACCAATCTCATTTATTGCTGACAAATTAATGTTTATATATTACTGATTATTCGGATTTCGTTTGGTTTTCTGCATTTTATATATTTTTTTGAAATTACGGATTTCCTTTGTTTGGGTTTTAGTGCTGCTGATATGGAATAAATTTCCGAAATGGCCATACAGCTCATTAAAATTAATGCAGTTGGAGTTAAAATGTGTTATGGTCTCATGTTCATTTACTTCATATCCCTTCGTAAAATATTTAATACAGGAGTTTATCTTTATTGCAGTGTGGAGTTGGTAAAACAATTCCCCGTGGTAGAGATGCATGCTCTTTATTTTTCTTAGATATTGTGTATTTGTATATGAGATAATATCTCATGTGTACACTTTGTCCAATTACTATTATCTAAATTTATGTTAATTCTAAAACCGAAGGGTTAACTCCCTCCATCGCAGTTTTGTCCTTAGCTAGATTTGATATTACTGATTATTTGGATTTCGCTTGGTTTTATGCATTTTATATATTTGTTGAAATTATGGATTTCCTTTGTTTGGGTTCTAGTGCTGCTGATATGTACGAAAGCCGAGAAGGCTCACCAATAATTCGGAATTCGGTATTCAGAATTCGGAATTCAGAATGCAGAATTCAGAATTCGGAATTAGTAAACTATGTTTATTTAAGCTATTATAATTTGCTGATTTGGTATTAAATATGTTACATTTAATTAAGTGGTTGTTTCGCCTCCTTCATATTACGGTTAATGTATTGTGTTTTGATCATGGGATCCGTAATCGCCCAGCAACTACCTAATTTTGAGTACCCAATAAAACTTGTTTAAAAAAACTACTTTGTAATGGTCCATTCTCCTATATATAAATTTTATTTATCCCTTTTGGCAGTAAAAAGGTACTATCAGAAATTCTATGTATTTGACCTTTATAAATTTCTGCGCTGTCGTGTCATTTGCATATTTGATGTCCTTGAGTGCAGAGTCAAGATGTCAAGTAAAATGCAGGTAAGTAATTTTTATGTTAATATAATCGTCAAAGTTAATTGACTGTTAATACAGCTACCATTGTATACATACTGATCCAAATTGCAATGCTACTTAATCAGCAATAATGAAAAGAGACCCCCCCGATAATAATAATATAAGTTTGGTAAATGATCGATGATATTTGCATATGTTAAAAAGTTGGATGAAGTCAAAGAGTGGAATTGTAGACGGTAATTTGTATTTTAGTAATTTCCATTGTCCTGGCCTCGCTTATGATTGATCTTGTTCCATTGTTCCTTGGCAAATGCGTGTGCAATTTTTAACTGATATAATTGTCGAAACGTGCCAAAATTCTCCTACTTTTTATAAAAAATTTCGAATGTCTTTCACAAAAGTATTGTTTTCAAAAAGGGAGACTATATGTATGGAATACGACCCAATGCAACATTCGGTAACCTGTGATCACACATATCCATCGATACTCCCAAAACAAACTCTAACAATATATAATATCAAATATAACGATTTAAAAAAAATCACCCTTGTTTAATAACTTTTAACATTATAACTAGAAAACACGAGGGGACTTTATAAACATAAGTGGATGATATAAATCGGATAATGGTTTTTATGAAATAAAAACGATACGCTAGGCTATGGAATAGCCTGGGATAGAAAATTGCGTGTTTGATTGACAAGGGTCTGGTGGCTCATGATGTATTTGTATACTCAAATCAATACTTGAAGTAAGCCTTTCTCTGTACTTCTTTGTAATTTCTTCTATTGGTCTGCACATGTGATAAAACAGTCACTGATTTCGAAAAAAAGTAGTTTCGTGCTTTTGTTTTATTTTTGTTTTTGCATTCTCCTAGGGTGCTGATTTTTTAATCCTTTATCCCTCAACAGAAACAAACTTTATTAACTAAAATGAACACATGTATCGAAGCAGTGCATTTGTTAAAATGCCTTCTATCAATTCTGATACTGGAAGTTAAAGAATAACAAAATACCGAAGTTACTGTTGATTTATTTTCTGCATATGCGCATTTCGACAACTTATGTCTCATCAGTGCAGATAAAACCAAAACATTTGGAAGTCCAATCACCAAAAACGTGTAAAAGCTGATAGAGAACACATAACCAAAAGGATCTAAATAGAAAAGCCAAGGTTCAGCTAAGGACAGAGCTATGCACGAGGAGATTCTCCTTAGTTTTAAACAAAGTTTGGGAAAATTTAGATATTGCAAGGTTCAATAAAATCGGTTTTCGGGTCAGCACCGAAGTACTGACTACTGGGTTGGTGAATACCCTCGGGGACTAACAGTCCACCAGCAGAGGCATCGGCCGAGTGGTAATAAAATGAGCTTTTATAAAGTGGGAAAGTGGTTGTGAAATATGCACGACTTAGATAGCTATATTTATGGACACATCATATTTTTTTGGGCTTTTACAGTTTGTCATAACTGCTTTATAATTATAATATGTAACAAATATTTGATTCTTTATCTCCGCCCGTTCCAATTTTTTTTGAAGGCGTCAATATTTTTTTTAATTTCTTAATCACTATTGCTGCTTGCTTTGAACTTAGAATTTTCATAAATAGTAGCCATATAGTTATAAATAATTTATTAGTGCAACTTTCGCTTAATAGGACACAAAGATACATATGCAAGACAAGCCTCAGGCACACCTAATGTACAAGAGGGCAATACAATAGAAGTACACATAATGTTGATGACAGATAGTCCGTCGTCTGTCCGTCGTCCGTCTGTCCACTAACAATTACAAAAAAAATTCTTTTCTTTAGAAACCCTCGGCTAATTTTGGTCTTGAATGCTTGCTCAATTTATACTAAACTTTAGTGAAATGGTCACAAGTGACAAGTTAGGTCCCTTTCCGACTTCTATTTGATGACACAGTCTGCCAACCAAGATAGCCGCCCCAACAGAACTTAGTTTAACATAGCACCCAATGAGAATTTCATTAAAGAAACCTTTTTTTCTAGAATTATTCACTCAGTTGGAACCACACTTTGATGGAATGGCCACTAGCTTAATCCATTTTAGAATTTATCCATTGACCCTATCTGCCAACCAAGATGGCCGTCTCAGCCGAATTGGTTTAAACATAGGATGCTATTAGAAATTCATTAAAATAATCTGCTATTTCGAAACTACTTGCTGCGATTGATTCTACACACACAACTGGACCA